>VYXB01003277.1:263765-278237 GCA_013397135.1 Pachyramphus minor | reverse complement strand
GATTCTATGATTCTATGAGTCTAAGACAAACCAAAGGAAACATAAAGGTGGCCTCCCTCAACCTTAATATCTGCATTTGAGTTGCCATTGTTTAATTATTGCTTTAGCAGTGTTTTTAACCATTACAATTCCAGGGAAAGAGTATAACTCTAAATAAACTAGCTTGNGGCTGCATCCGGCTGGCAGCCTGTAACTCTAAATAAACTAGCTTCAGTTAGCTTCAGTTAGGAACTAACTTCAGTGCACTGCTGAAGTTTGGCCCAGACAGAACTTAGCATGTTCCCAAATACAAACATGAATCCTTGATACCTAAATCACCAATCACCCTTATGACAGTATATAAACATCAATCTCTCTAAGGATCCAAGCAGACCTTTGGCATGCACTTTTAAGGCTATGTAAGAAAGCATTCGGGTTTGTCTTGTTTGCCTGATAGCCATGTAATAGTGTGATGGAGGTAGGTGAGATATCTGGTGGATAAACTGTTGTTTGTCCAAACAAACTGGTGGAGCACAGTTGTTCCAGGCAAACTCCAGTAGTGTACTTCCTTCTGTTCACATTAATGGAGTATGCAGACCCAAGGTTTCTCTTCTAGTGTTTCTCAGAGAATATTTGGGTGCCTGGGCAAAGTTTCTGTCCCCACAGCAACTGAACCACATCTCTGGACTTCATCGTACGCTGTACAGAGTATTTGTGCCTGTCCCTGATTTTTCCTGTAGCTGGACAATAACAGTTCACTCTATGATATCTGCTGTGGATTGTCAGGAATAACCTTCCCTTTCAGAAAAGCTTTTTTTGCTTTAATTTCAGAAAAGAAGATCAGAAGTCTTGGGAGACACTTGTGAATATTCTTGCTCATTTGCATTTCTTTGTTGCTTATGTCAGTTTTGCAGCAAAAACAACCTTGGGAAAATGCTTCCATCTTTTCTTGCATGGGTCAACTTTTTACTTTTAAGTTGCAGAAATGAGAATCATTTTGTGTGTGAGAGTGGGATAGAAGGAGGAATGCAAGCCAGCATATTTCTGATGAATGAAGCCTCACCAGAAGCAAAACCTTTGTGAAATAACACAGAAGTTGCATCTAGCATTTCTTTAAGTCTACAGGCATAAGGTATAACTGAAAGAGGAGACTTTCCAGTGTGAAGAAGCATGATTTCTTAGAGGGAAGGAATAGCACATCTGTAGAACGTGACATCTGTACTATTTATTGCAACAGATCTATGCAAATCTTCCCTCCTTCTGTCCAACATTTGCCTATTTCTTTGTCCCCCTGACCTTATCAACTTCCAGCACTCTAGATGGAAGGACTATCATTGTGGTTTTTCCCTCTGGTCTCTAACACAGTAGCTTTTGCTTATCTAGTACAGTAGTCCTCATTTAAAATTCCTGGCAATGAGTAAAAATGGAACTATTTATAACAAAAATAGTATTGTTTATAACAGGAGTTAGGAATCTTGAGTAGTAGTAGTATTTCATTTTGGTCAGCCACTGAACTACACACTTTACGGCCTGACAAGTTATAAAGTGGTTATACAGATATTCAAGTGAGAGGAAAAAAGGTATAGAGGCTCTGAACATCTGTTAGACCAGTACTAGACAATAAAGTCTAAGGCTGGTTTTCTTCCCCTGCTGTTAAATACTTGTTGAGATATAGAGTTATGTTTTTCATAGGACAAAGTCATCACATGAATCACCCTTCCCTCTTGGATCACACTGTTATGAGAGTGCCAGGAAGGTCTGCTGCAAGACCTAAATTATTATTTCCTTATTCTGATCAGTACAATACAACCAGAGCTAAGAGATCAGCATATGATACCCAGGAGGTGGAATGTTATATCTAGGAAGTGGGCATTGCAGGACCTATGTCTCTGTGAGGGTGTAGCCCTAGTGCTCTGCTCAGAAGCCTCTAACTTTGTGAGTCTCATAAGTTTGTAGCTTATTAAAAGAGCTTGAGGTGACCCATAAATTCTCATTTTCTTGGAGAGGAACTGAGGGGACTATGGAAGTTAACCCATCACCTCCAGTTGCCAAAATTCAGGCAGAAGTTTGAAGAGGTAGAAGTCTAAAGCAATGAACTCTTACCATATTTTGAAACAGGAAGTTCCTTGCTGACTTGGATATAAGAAAAAGAAAAAAATCAGCTTCCAGGCTTCCAGGTCACAAATATTATTGGATGAGCTAAAGCTAAAAGCATAGGTCAAACAATAGATAAGTGTCTTATCCAAGGGTAGAGTTTAGTGATTCACACCACAACTTGGACTTCGGACTCACCCAGTTGTCATTTATATGATGGCGGTAGGTAAACTTTTTCTTCTTTCTCTTCTGATTTTCCCTTGACACTGAAAAGTTCCTTGTATAGACATGTGGCAACTTAAACTGTACTGTAAAGCTACACTGAACCAATGTGATAGGAGGCAGATGGTTTCCTTGGCAACTTCAAAGCAAATTTTAGAGCAATTTCTCCCCACTCTGGTACATTTCAGTATAACACTCAGCACCTGCTGGCTGGACAACTGTATTTGTGACCGGTTGAACTGACTAGGCATGATCAGATTTAAAAATAAAGATGACTCAAACTGACCTCTTCAATCAAAAATCTCATGCATGGAGGTACACCAGACATAACCTCAAAACTCCAGGTCTCTGATGTTCTCACTTGTCCTACTAAAGGCGTGACAAACCCCTCTGCCATGTCCTTGGTCATGTCTGCAGTGAAAGAAGTTTCTGATCAGAATTTTATCTTTGATCATCTACTTCCTAAAGGTCAAAAGGAATTTAAAGACAGTAGAAGGTTCATCCCCTTCTATCCATATATCATGGTTAAAACATTAAAGTAAGTGTATCTAACAGCATTACAGGAAATATGTGAAGTGAAGGGAGATAACTTTAAGTCTGAAGGGAGACTTAAATCTTTAAATGTACCTTTAGAGGTTAAATGAGAGAATCATTTGGATTTCAAGGAGCTTTTGATGAACCTTGGAATTCCAAAATTACCGATACAGCACGGATATAAAATATGCTGTGTCTTGTTTTTCAGGGTTCTTTTGTAGGAAAAATTTGGAAGCACAGCTATTATATATATATAGCTTTCTGTTGACATGTCTGCAGGCATATTTGCAAAACCGAATTCTCACACAGGAATTAGTACAAGAACATAAAATTATGCTTTTCATGGTGCTTGATAAGGTCAATAAATACTGCATATATAAAAGACATGAGATAGGCTTGCCAATATAAATGAGATCAACAAAGAAATCTTCCTATGGAAATTCTCTGCACAATGTTGCATTTGGTACTGATAAAATTACTTCTGAAGCCAGGAAATCCTTAGGAAAGGCACTTAAAAAGAACCAACAACTTTCCTTCTTCAAACTGTCCAGCTAAACATAATCATAGACATCTATTTTAGTTAAACACTTTAATTAGCAAGAATTAGGTATGTATAATATAATTTATGTAACAAATACAATAATATTCAAACAAGATTTATTCCTTCCATTTTCACTTGATTAAAAATTGTAAACCTGTGTAGTGTCAAGCTCTCCTGTTTACATTCAAGAGTGAAATGTTCTGTGTGATCTAGAATGGGAAATAAAGCTCATAGATTAAGATCAGCTCTGTGCATAAAATAACCATGTAATGAGTTCTCAGTGCTGAAAAAAATATAAATTCTGTCAAATATTAATTCAGATTTTTTGATGTTTTTTCCTTAGGATTTCACTCTGTCTGTTAATCATGACTTGACAGAATTGCATTGGGGAAAACAAATATGTGGTGTTGCCAGGGCTGGGCTACTGAGCTAAGCTAAGCATGCATTGTGAGGTACTAAAAATAGGATTTTTTGTTTTCCCTTTTGAAGTACAACAAACGTTGCTGGAAATCCTGGGTACGATATGCCAACAGCTGGGTATCTAAGTGACAGATCCAGACGTGCACACATGTGGCTCTGAAATTTTAATTAATCCACTCCAGAGAATGCTTGCTCTCTTGCAAGATTCACAGAACAAAAGGCAAAGCTGTGGTGCATATTTGAATTTGACTTTTCAGTCTAATGTGACATCCAAAGCTCCCTCTGCTTTTACTACCTGCACTTCTTGATTATTCTACACAGTGAGGAAGATAAATACAAGTCACTCACAGTCTTGGTGACCTTGATGCTATTGAAGAAGTGGGATAAAAAATTCACTCTGGAACAAACTCTTCAGAGGGAACCTACCTATACCAGATACTCCTGCTTTGATATACTTTGGAGAAAACTTAATTTTAATAATATCTTTTGTATAGGAAAATACTACATCACAACAGAGATATAAGCCAGTACATGTTTTTTTGAGGATATTAGAAAGTTCTTATTGAACACAGAAGGGTCAGCAATTGAGGTAAAGAAGGAATTTAATATGAAGTTTATCAGGTAGTTAAAAGTTTTCCCTTGAAAGAGAAGATAAAAAAAGCTGGACGGGAAAAAGGTCCAACTTGATAACAATCACCTATTGCTTTATTAATAATCAAGTGATTAGACAGGAGACATATAAATCTCTGACTATGTATTGTACTCTTTATTCAATGATTTATATCCTAATGTTCTCTAGCATAACAACCTCCTTATCTTATTTGGCTCAATTCCTTTTCTTCAGTCCTGCCATTTTGTTTCTCTAACATGCAGTTTTGATCAAAACACATCTGACACTCACTTGGACTGGTTTACAGCAGTTCTGAATGTTGACCTTATGGCTGACAGTATAACAACCATTACTTTTGTTGCCAGCAAAGGCTGAAAAGGAATGTCCAGAGCAGAAAGTGAGCCTCTGCAAGGAAAAGATAATTCCCTCGGCTAGGTCTGCAGGAGGTTGGTCCTGTCTGTGGAAGAGTCCCCACAGCAGTCTCCACAGCAGAGAACACCCCACAGCAATGGTTAGATCACATGGTGCTAAGAAATTGCATTGCACTATGAAAGCCCCCAAGGACTGCTTGGGGGTGTAATTTATTTAAGGATGTTCTCACTGACATCAGAGCAGCACCAGTAACACTAGCACTGTTTGAATCCCTTCAGTAGGCTGACATGGAATTGCTGCTGATATTTAACAACAAACCAAATACATACTTGTGAAACATGTTTAATCACTACTGACAACACATTCACACTTGGGTATCCCATCAAGCTAACAGTAGTGAAATGGTAATATGCTGGTGTCAGTGGGAAATGTATACATGTCCTCAAAGGCTGTATGTGTCTGACAGAGTGTCTAAAGGGTATGTATGTCCTACAATGCTGGTGCACCCAGTCATACAAACAGCATGGTGTGTATGACTGCATCGCTGGTACCCTTCCACCTGATAGGGCACATCTAAACCTCATAGTGACAAGAATGATAGATGTCATCAAAGAACACAGCCATAGAGAGATAGGAAATGCTCCAAGGTTCCTCAGACTTGAATTAGCCATTAGAGAACCATGCCTGATTGTGCCCAAGTGGCAAAACCAGAGTAAGTCGTCAGAAGCAATCTTTTCCCCTTGGTTTGAAACTTTTCTTCTCCTGTCTTCCAAGACAAGTACTCCAAGCTTTTTAAGATTCTGGAAGTTGTCAAGGCAAGTCGAGGTTGGAAAGTAGTACCTAGAAGTAAATTAACTACCATCCTGAGACAATCAGACTGCTTCAAAACATTTCTGGTGAGACAGTTAAATGTGGATTTTATCTAAAATCATCAAATACATATGTCAACTGCAACTCCAAGCTAAGAGAAATGTAGACAATGGTGAGATACAGTAATTTCTCTTTTGCTTTTCTTTTCCAGGGAAATATTGCTCACCATCAATAATCTGTACAGCTTTCTATTCAGAGTAATATTCTTCAACAAAACATTTTATAAGCCAATGTAAACTTGAGACATAAATGAGACTTGTGAATAAACTTAAAAGCTACAATAAGTCAGATGCCAGAAAGCTGAATGTTAATAAACTGCCTAAGCATAAAGTAAACACCAGAAAAGTACTGCAACTGCCTATAGTGAGGAAGAATTAATAAAATGGTCATTCCTTGCAGGGAGGTATTGTGAATTTCAGGTGGTTGGTATGCTGCTGCTGATCCAGGGACCATCAGAAGTTCTTAAAAGGAATGTTCCTTCTACTCTTATGGTTACCAAGATGCCATAACTACTCCCACCTCCGGGGATGCATCTGTGGTGCTTTTGAACGCTTGGGTCAGAAGAGGTGGTGGTTTGGTGGTGAGGAAGAAAGGGATCCAGCAACAGGCAGATAAAACATACAAGGAAGAATTTCCCCTATTCTGCTTTATTGATCATTTGGTTGTTGTGGCGAGCTGACCCTCGCTGAATGCCACCTACCTACCACACCACTCTCACTACACTCCTCCCCTGGATGGTAAGGGAGAAAATGAGATGGAATAATGTCTCATGGGTCAAGATAAAGGCAGTTTAATAAAGCAAAAAGCAAAAGCTGCATGCAGAAGAAGAGGAAAGCAAAAAGTTTATTCTCTACTTCCCAGCAGTAAGTGATGTCCAGCCACTTCCCAGGAAGCGGGCCTTCAGTACTCATAGCGGTTGCTTCAGAAGACAAGTATTGTAATAACTAATGCCTCCCTGCTCCTCCTCCTTTCTCTTTGCTTTTATTGCTGAGCAGACAATTTATGGTATGGAATATCCCTTCAGACAGTTTGGGTCAGCTTTCTGAGCCATGTTCCCTCTTAAGATCTTGGCCACCCCAAGTCTGCTGGTGAGAGGGGTTGTTGGAGAGACAGTCTTGATGCTGTGCCAGCACTGCTCAGCAGCAGCCACAACACTGGTGTTTTATCAATACCATTCTAGCTACCAATGCAAAACACAGCACTGTGGGGCCTAATGGGAAAAATTAACTCCACATCAGCCAGACCAAATAAAACTGTATATAGGTACAGCAAGATTGATCAGTGTCTAGTTTTTTCTGAATTAGCATATGATCTTTCCACTTTTAATTCACACTCAGGTTTCAACTGTTTTTTTGTGTAGAATTACCATTTCAGATGGCCACTTGTTCCCAATGGGTTTATTTACACGTAAGTATTTAATAGATTCAGTTGATTTGACATGATCCTGGCTGCGTACTCCATTTTAGTACAAAGGCTCCTGATAGTGCTTCTGTTGCAGCCAAGCCATCAGCTGTGGGAGAAATTAAATCTAACACATTTAATCCATGGCAGTCATTTGATGTAGGCAATGCTATTTCTTTCACATCCACAGTCACCAGCCTGAAATACTGTCTGATTCTTCTGCTAGCTGGAGCTACTGCCAAAGTTATGGAAGTAATGAAAAAATGTGATAAGGTTTTCAATAAACTACATCTTATGTATAGGGAATATAAGGCATGCCAGCAGGCATGGAATTACAGAAAATAAGTCTTATTGAGCAAACTTTACCTATTTTTTGATACGTTTTTGGATTTAGTCAGTAAAAACTGGGCAAATATAGTAAACTTACTGGAATTTGAGTTGACATAGTTTTTAAAAATGCTTAGTATCATGAAAAAGGAGTTCATGGAAGTTTATCAAAAAATGAAAGTTTTTTAATCAAATGGAAGTTTTTTAACTAGTGAAGGTGTGCAAGGCTAAAGATAAAGTCTTATGATGCTCAGATTTTTACTAGTCATTAGGAAGTAAATATGCATGATGCATAAAATCTCAGATGGCAAAAAATGATGAGAAGAGCCCAATCAGAGGGTGGACTATGGAAAACAAAGGATCTGAAAGGGCTACCAAATTATAATGAAAAAGCCTAATACAATAGTGTGGTAAGGGTGGAGGGAGGCCCTTCTAGCAGAACTCGTGAGAAAGAGAATTACCCATTGGTATGAAATCTGCTGGAAGGAAAACACTGGTGTGTAAGCATTCCAGGAGGATTTGGACATAAATTGGCAGTAGCTATAAGCTGTTTCCAAACGTATAGATAAGAAGTTTATTGGGACTAGTATGCAAGGATGTGCAAAAGTAAAACCACGCCTAACCAAAATGATAGCACCTATAATGAGACAATTGGCTTATTGATGAAGGGAGAGCAGTATCTTGACTTACCTTGACTTCAGCAAGGCTTTTGACACTTGTGTAACAACTTCATAGGTGAACTAATGAAGCACATTCTAGATTAGTGAGCAGTGAGGTGGACTGATAAACTGTCTGAACTGCTAAATTCAAAGGGTTGTGATCCCTTTTCTGGTCATTGGGAACTTCACTGGACTGCTATGATTTCTCAAACATGGATAATGGCTTGTTCACTTCATCCGCCAGTTCCCTCAGGGCCCATGGATGCATCTTATCAGGTGCCATGGACCCACGCCCCTTCAGGTTCCTTAGATGGTCTTGAACCTGATTTTCTCCTACAGCAGACAGTGTTTCACAAAACAGGTGCTGTAGAGATATTCCATAATTTCCAATTACCTTACTCCAGTGTTCCTTAGAGGTCAAACCTGCACGGTTTATGTTACCAGAGCAGTAAAATGATGTTTACATGCAATAGTCTTTTCTCCTTCCTACAATTTCCCTGCAAAGTCTTGGATGATGCCAGAGACTAAGGAGATCAAGAAACTACCCTCCCAGCTCAGAGCTCTAACAGATTTATAGTTTTTGTGGTCAGGCAGAGGGGACAGAAATTCTCCTTTTCTCATAAATTATAGCTGTGCCTTTTTGATGTGATTTCAGATCACTCAGCTGAAGTCTACCATCTCATTTCTAGTTTACCTTTAAAAGCAGTTTAATATGGCTTTGATTTTTTTTCCCCCTTCTAAGCCAGTGGATAGCTGACTGTTGAGACAGGGTAAATATAGTTCAGGGAACTTCAGTGACGTATGATAATATGTCAGGTGGTTAAAAGACACAGTCATTCCTTGCCCTTCCATTTTTCCAGTCATAACCTGTTTACAAAGGAGGGAAGAACACAGTGTAAGAGCTGTTCTGTTGATTGGCTATTGCACTGAAACACGGGAGAGCAGGGACCCCTTAGGAACTAATAGGAGAGTTGTTCATCTTTTTAATTGTTTTTGAATTACACTGAGGTTTGTAACAACTCTCTTACAACACTTATGAGAAAACATATGTAACTGAATTGCTATTCATAATCAAAAGTGGCAATATTACTACTTCCATGTTGTCCATATAAAACTGGTTCCACATGAATACCAACAGAATGACAACAGCTTCTTAATCATGCAATCACAGCCAAGAAGACATAACTGTGTGCATCTGAGGTCTGAATTCAAGCCCTTGTGGTCCAGAGGAAATGTTCCTACTCTCCTGATGTGAGAAATATCTCTCAATTACCAACCTTACCAGAAATTAGGGTACTAGATTGTGTGAGCATGGGGGTGAACTGAGTAGAACTCACCAGCCTAGTAGATCAGGGCAGGTCATTCACAATAGGTAGATCATCAGCACGGTGACTCTTTTTACTTCTTGTGCACAGCAAAAAAATGGACTGTCACTTTCTAATACCCAGAGACTTGTCTCTTTCCCGTTATACAGTATCCATGCAGGATTAATCTGATACAAAAGGGTCAAGGGTTTTTGTCTGCTTTGGTAGGTCCCGTGGCAATGCATGTTATGGATTATTTTCCTCCTTCTTCTAAAATCAGTAATTTAAATTTTAACCTTTTTCTCATTTTGATGCTTAAAGAAAGTATTACATGCCAGTCCACAAGAAAAAGGATCTCCTCAGGCAGAGCAGCCTCTCTCTAAGAATTTGAGAGGTCAAAAACTACCTTCTGCTATCTCTATGGGAAAAGGAACAAAAAGATCTGTAGATTTGGCTGAACTGTTAAACTCATAAGAGATCTTTTTAAAGGGCTTTAAGTAATTTTTGTCTTATTAAGTATTCTTTTGAAAGTTCTTAAATAACATTTTTCAGTTATTAAACCAGCTCCGGAAATGGCATAATATTCATGTTAGTTTCACTAACCCACTTTTTAATTTTCCTGAGAAAGACCATAATTTGGATACACTGTTTCAGAGGTTCTGAATTATTTTAAAATAAGCTTTATATCAAGTATTGCACAGTAGAGATCAAAGATGTCAAAAAGAATCCTTCTCTGCTTGAGATACATTTTGTCTTTTGATGAATAAATTTTGCTATATCTTGCACACTTTGTAAAATAATTTCTTCACTGCTAAGATGTAAAAGGACATAGAAAAGCTCCAGTGCTCTGGAGCACCTGGATCACAATCTTCTTGTTAAAAAAAAAAAATATTTGTCCCTGACAATCTGAGTCACCAAAAGCATGGAGATGTCTTCATATGTTTCTTAAGAGCACATAGCTTTCAGTTTAAGAAACGTGTTTTTCTGTATCTCACAGAACAGAGACAGATGGAATTTTTTATAGAAACTCAGCCTTTCTCTAGGTCACCAAACAGAAAGCAGAAGAGATGTTTTTATGAAGTTTTAAGCATGGTTTTTTTAAGGACTGGAACAGTCCATTGGATGGCTGAGACCTGACAAAGTTTGAGGTCTCTGACTTCCTCCAAGAATATATGAAATCATTTGCCAGACTGGTAAAACATACCAATCCTTCCCTGATTCTATCATCATTACCTACAATTAGTTGTATTTTACTACTGATACCCTCCACAAGGTGAGTGCAGGGCAAGTTCCAAATTGTTTGAAATTCTGGGAGCTGTATCTAGTCCTTGAATGCTAAATAAATTGATATTAATATAACATCAAATAGTGTATAGGATGCCTCCACAGAGACAGCAAAATATCTGTGGCTTACTCTTTCAGAATTTAAGTAAGATTACAAAATCAGATCCTACACATAGGTCTTTTTTCATAACTAAATAAAGGTTGTTCAGCCTTGTTAGTAGCCAATCTTAAATTGCATTAAAGACAAAGATGGAAAACTTAGATCTTTTTGGGATGGAGACAAGTCAGAATGACTTCTAGAAGAGAAACTGGTCCAAGAAACTACTCTGCCGGTTCATTCTGCCAGAGGTCTCAAGTAGCCCATCTTAAGTCATTCAAGCTCACACTTCATTTGAACACAGAAAAGAAACATCAAAAGCTGTGAAAGAGACTCTTAAGGGAATCAAATAGTCATGGGGTAGTAGTGTGCAGTCACCAGCTGAACTCTGTCTATGGACAGAGACAGAAATAGAAATAGAAGGGTAATCACCAAGATTGGTCACTGACAGCATGATAGCAGACAAAATTCAGCCTTGGCAAAGGACACATCTTTTGCCTATGTAAACTCAAAAGTTCATGCACATTACAGGGTTCAGGACGAACTGATTAGTTGTAGATATATATTCTCTACCTATACATACATACACTTCTATATTTTAACTTCCTACCCATTACAGTACTCTGTAGCTTTCATGATGCTGTTGCCCTATTCAAAGATCAGTCTTAATTCTGAATATCATCTTTTTACTGGTTCTCATTCCTATAAAGTTCTTCATCCTTCTAGTAGGGAGAAGTCTTAAACTCCTTTGCAATTAATTCTACCCTGAATGTAACGTCATGAGGGAAATATGAAATATGAATATACATATTTGTCTACATTTCCTGCAGGTTTATAAATTAAGCATCATAGAAATAATGTGTAACTTTTTTTGTGGTTTTCTCTTTCCATTGGGAGTAAATAAAAACCTCTTTTAAGAATTTGATTTTTTCCTTAATGGGATTGTAATGTCCATAAATATGAAACCAAAGTGCACTGTATATTTTCTTCCTTCCTCAATTAAACTCTCATGAACACACTGGAGCTACACGAGAAATTTTGTCTTCTGTCTTCTTCGAAACATGTGTAAGCACTTTCTATTCTATTCTATTCTATTCTATTCTATTCTATTCTATTCTATTCTATGCTGTCATTCTATTCTATGATATAGAATTCTATTCTATGCTCTGCTATGCTCTTCTATAATCTCCGCACAAAAAGAACACTCCATTCTATTCACGCATGTGGAAACAACCATATTTTGTACTATGCGGAGAAATTGCAATGAGATTGTGTCAGATATTTGAGACCAGATCATTTCAAGAAGATGTTGAAGGACCCTTTTTTCCTGACCTAAATAACAGACTTAGGAGGAAAACTATTATGTGAATGGCATAAAAGAAGTCCTTAAGAAATTTCCTTTGGAAGACAGATGCTGTAGCCCTAATATGAGACAATTTCAGTAATCCTTTCACTTTTCCTGTTTTCTGAGGTCACTCACCATCTGCTCGAACTACTTGGCTGTGTGGCTTTACAAGTCAGTTTGTTTCTCAGTTCAGGAGGAAACCTCTTTTGAAGCTACCAGAGCAACCAACTCTGAATTGCAGAACAATATCCAGGCAAGAGAGATAGTCTTTATTTATATTCTCTCTGTTTTTATGAAACATTGTCTCTTCTAACCTGTGGATCTATTTTCTCTCATTAGTTATGTGAAATTATAAATAATTTTTAACTAGAATTGGAAAAAGAAAAAAGAAAAAAATAAAGAAAAAAAAAGAAAAAGGAAAAAAAAAGACAAGTGAAACCATTGGCACAAATAAAATCCAGAATATCAAAACTTATACCCTGTGGAAGGGGTAGGACTGTAATTTGCATTAATTAAACACGTATCTATGGCTGCCTTGTCAGCTAGTCTTGATCACCTCTCTTCTGGCTGACACTGTCTATATATTGATCTTTTCACCCCCATACATTTTTCCAGCTCATCACTTTTGCTGTGCAGCCCTTCCACCAATGCACCCCTACCATTTCCCCTGGCCCCAGGTGTTTTCTGGTCCCTCTACCATCTCAGGATTCTCGTTCAAGTCCCAGCTCCTTGTCCATCCCTTCACATAGTCAGCCTCCCAGTTTCCAACACCATAAACCTTCTCCCTAGTCCTTTTCCTTCCCGTCTTTGTATCTGAGTTGACAATTAAAATCCATCTTCCAAATTATTTTTTACTTTCATTTTGTTTTAATCTCTCCTTCCATTTATGATCCTCCACTTCTCTTTCCCTTTCCATTATTTCTAGTTCACTTGTGAACATCTACTCTCTTTCCTCTTCCCAGCAGATTTTTTTTCATTCCTTCTAGCCTTAAAAAGGAGACATCCTTCCCTTAAGTAACATTCTGAGAGTTTTAGTGAGAAGGGGTGGCTGAAGATGTGCAGTCAATTAGAAGCTTGTGGAAAGATAAAGGAAACAAACCAACAAGCATTCAGTTTGTATATATATGTATTTATACAACTTTGAATTTTTATTTTTGTTGAAAGAGAAAATGTGTCTTAAAATAAAACAAAGCGTATAATGTAATCATGTGTAAAAGTCTGACATCAACTAATCATGTCTAAGTCTGGCCAGGATGAACGAACATCTTTGCCCAAAGCAACAATTTGCTTTTTCCTTTTCTAGAATTCTTCCCTTCAGATAATTTGAAACTAATTAAACTTAATTATGTCTGTAGTAAAAGGGTTATTTCTTCAAGATGATCCCTTCTGGTTCCACTTCAGCTCTTACAGATCTTGTACACTCACCCACTCATCCATCATTAAACAAAAGGCACCATGCTTTCAAACAAGTTTAATTTTAGCAAAAAAATAACCTCTGTAAATTAACTTAAACTACATTAATTGAAGTAGAGCAATCGGAAAATACAGGGATATTTGCTGTACCACATGTGTTTATTCACCTTGGTAACATCTCAGCAGCTTGAAGTGCAGTAACAGCAAGAAGAAAAAAAAGAAGGTAGATGTTTGCTAGAACTGCTTGGGGTTTATCTTATTGTAATAGTTTTGATACTGAGAACAAGAAGTTGATAATAATTATTAGCACACCATGGAAAGCTATGTGTAGAACAACCTGGTCTAGTTGATCTTTAAGGTTCCTTCCTACCCAAATCATTCTATGATCCTGTGATTCCATGAACCTAAGTACAAATCAGTAGCAGTTGCAAAGATAACTGCACTAAACAATGTAATTGAATGATATAATAGCAATAATAATGAAGCCAGAGTAATTAGTTGATGCAGAACAGATACAAATTTAAGGGCAAGATATAAAAAACATTGGAAGAACATCTATAGAGAAGTCATGTCTTGGCTTCACAAATGAAGATTTGGGAAGGACTCTACCCAGGCTTGCTACAGGCACGCTGATGGCTGAAAAGGCCAATGCACAACAGACAAGTCCAGTTGCAAAAGGCACAGCAGAGAGACTCCCCAGGCGGTACCGACAAGATGCGATTCTTTCAGCGTTGTCTTTTCTCCTCGAGGGTGATCCTGCGTGAGTTCTCAAAGGAGGCAGCAGTGTTATAGATAATGTGTCTCCAAACCTCCCGATTGGAGGCCAGAGTAGACCAATGATGATGGTCAATATGGCCAAGGCTGAGATGTTGTTTCAGGGAGTCCTTGTATCTCCTTTTCGGGGCTCCTCTCTCGCAACAGCCTCTGGCAAGTTCACCATAGAGCACGATCTTAGGGAGGCAGTGGTCCTTCATCCTGGAGACGTGCCCTGCCCAACGCA
>VYXB01003277.1:103323-263342 GCA_013397135.1 Pachyramphus minor | reverse complement strand
TCAGGTTGAACAGGCTTCCATTAGTACAATATCAGATGTAGATATCGTTTTCTTTGTAGAGAAGTAAAAAACACAAATATAACAGGTAGCTGAAAACTTAATATACATAATAAAGAGCAGGTAAAATAGAAAGTGAGAAGTATTAAAGGATTAAGTCTTATCATGAGATTTTTCCAGAGTAGGTGGAAAAAGCAGCAGAGAGAGAGAGTTCTGTGCTTGGGTAGATCTGAGTGAGTCCCTCTTTCACAGTATAAACTGGGTGGTGCTATGCTAGTGAACCTGCAGTCTCTGCAAAAAGAATTCAGACCAGCTAGACACAGATTGAATGAAACAACTATTATCTTATTATGCCTGATCAATCAATGTTAACTTTTTCCCTCCATCTACTGTTAAGGATTTGCTAATCTTTCTTCCCAAATATTTGCCTTTAAGTTAATTTCTGAGGCCTTTTTTAACACATTTGATAAGGAGACTATCCATATCTGCATCTAAATCCATCCACTTACATACCCATACCCATCTATTTATATATATATATATCATAACATGTACACTTTCTTCAGTAATCCTTTGGGCAGAATTACCCTCCTGAAATCTGTGAGGGTCTTAAAAAGTACATTAATTTTAATGGTGGGGTCAGAGTACACCTTACATTTTAGATACTGCTGTTTGAAAAAATCCAAATAAATTCAAACTGGTTGGGATTATTTTGTTTGGAGTGTGGTTTGGATTTTTTTGCTTTGGTTTGGTTTTTGTGGGGTTTTGTTGGTTTTTTTTTTCATTTTGTCTGTTGGTTTTGTGGTGTTTTAATGGGTTTTTCCGTGATGGCATATTGCTGGTGAAGTTCAGCCTATAGAAGTCTTTTTTTATAAAATTGTTTCATTGTGACTATTTGCTGCCTGTTGATTGTGACTTGCTCTATGAATTGCATGGAATTTCTGCTTATGATTGATCACTGGTATTTTTGAAAGATGGGACTAGCTCATGAAAAATAGTGAATTACTTTCATCCTTCTCTCAGTGTAAATAACTGTTCATGCTAAACTTCATGAAATGTTTAGTAGTCATGTAAGCAATTATAAATAAATTGGTGATCATCTAACCACTCAGAAAAAAAAATATTATTACACAATGAAACTATGTGTAGAACTCAGTATGTTAAGAGGTCATTAGGGAAATGATTTTTGCATTGTCTGATTGGTTCTCAGTAATTTTTTCCAGAAAATTGAAATCTGTATTTCCAAAATTATGTTTTCCATCATCACTTTTCTTTCATATATATTCATATGGTGAGTGTCTTTTAAATTTCAGTGTTGTGTTTTGACAAGAAAATGCAAAGAAGGCATATTTTGTAAGTGCTTTTTGCAGGCAACTGATATAAAACAATGTTCTATAGTTTGGCCGACTGTTAGAAATGCTTTGTCAAAATACTCCCTCAGCCAAATCTAAGGTTTTATTTTAAGGTGACACAGAAATATTTAAGCAAACAAGTAGGTCATTGTTCTAAGAAATGCATTTTCTGGTTGGCAGAGTATTACTCATTATCCCTGATTTATTCATTGCCCTTATTTTTTACTCAGCTCTATTGAATTCCCTATCAGGATATAAATCTGTTTTAAAGATATACGTGTGCTATAGCAACCTTTAACGTTTACAATACGAAATTCCTATTTGTTATTGGTTAAGAAAGCTGTAATCCTGCTAACTTTGTCATTTTATTGGCTTTCATTAGCTGCCTTGCATTTTCAGTGCAATGCTATTGTTAACCTTATTAGTGAACCAGTCCAACCTACTGCTTGGAATAGTCTTCTCAAATATGAAGAGATGACTTTCTTATTTTACTTCTGCAAATAAAAATTACTGTAATGCTAAACAGCATTGTTTGTTGTTTTGCATGTAACATTGCTCTGAGACCTCTGTGAATTTTGATGGATATTCAGAGGTTTAAAACACTTTTTGTGTTTGTGTGTTTTGAGGAAAGGTATCTATATCTGATTTTCACCAAAATGCCTTGATTTCTCACTACTTTTCTTTTAATAAGCTACATTAAAAACCAATTTGTAGTGAATAACTTAAGAAAATCTGGTTCTCACACAATCTCCTTTAAAATATCCTTGGGATTTCCAAGGGCCAGAAAAGCAGATTAAAATTTTTTTTATAGATCATATGAGATATTGCTTATTAAAGCATGGATTAATTACTTGTCTGTTGATAAATTACTTCTGGCACATGTAATTAAAGCAAAAGATTCAATCGTTAGCTTCAATCAGTGTGAAAGTACATGTAAAATGAACAAATTGCACAAAAGCTAATAACCTAATGGTATGCTGCTTTGTTTTATATATACTTTAAAAATATCTTTTACAGGAAAATATTTATAAAAAGTCATTGTATATATCTGACTTTTCATATGTCTAGAATCATGAATCAGTAAAAAAAAAAGAAAGAAAAAATGCTTGAAACAGATTTAAAAAGAAGCTTTGGAGAGATAACTGTTTGACATATTATGGTACATGTATGTAGCACACCGCTGTGATGTTCCTTAAATGCAAACAAGATCGTATCTGACATTGCTAGTTATTGTACAGTCATGAAGAGAAAGGAAGTCTCTGAGATAGAGGAAGGTTTGTGACACTAATAACTGCATTGCTGAGTGACTGCATCACACTACAAGGAGACAAATGCTGTGCTTAACTCAGAGACAGGCTAACGTCACTTAGCCTGGTTAAATACCTTGCTAATGCAAACATGCACTGATCTTCAGTGACATGACTGCCTTGGAGTATCTCATACACTGACTAATCTTAGTAAAGTGGTTCTACTATGAACCAGGTAGGAACCAGGTCTCTGTCTTTTCCAACTCAGACTGCAACAGCATTACTACATCCAGCTAGTAAATGACCCTACTGTGGTGGGCCCCCTCTACACCTGCTGTTCACAAGCAGAAAGGGGTTGGTGGGAGATCTGGTGGTTGGAGGATGTCTGGGGCACAGTGACCATGAAATAATAGAATTTGCAATACTCAGGGATGTAAAGAGGGCCATCAATAAAGCTTCTACCCTGGACTTTTGGAGGGCAGATTTCAGCCTACTCAGAAGACTGGTTCAGAGGGTACCTTGGGAAACAGCCGTTGGAAACAAAGNGTACCTTGGGAAACAGCCCTTGAAAACAAAGGGGTCCAGGAGGGATGGACATGCTTCAAGAGGGAAGTCTTGAATGCACAGGAGCAGGCTGTCCCAGTGTGCCAAAAGGTAAGTCATTGGGGAAGATGGCCAGCCTGGCTGAACAGGGAGATTTTAAAGGAAGTTAGGGGGAAAAAAGAGCGCTTACTGACTATGGAAAAAAGGGCTGGTTACTCATGAAGAGTTTAGGAATATCGTTAGGTTGTGTAGAAAGAAAATAAGAGAGATAAAGGCACATTTTGCACTCAATCTAGCCACTTCTGTTAGGGATAACAAGAAGTGCTTGTACAAATACATCAACAGCAAAAGGAGGGNGGCTGTCCCAGTGTGCCAAAAGGTAAGTCATTGAGGAAGATGGCCAGCCTGGCTGAACAGGGAGATTTTAAAGGACGTTAGGGGAAAAAANGAAAAGGCTGAGGTACTTAACATCTTCTTTGCCTCAGTTGTCCTCAGGACAACTGGCTTCCAGAACTGGTAGACAGAGACAGGAAGCTGAATAGACCTCTGTAATCCAGGAGGGAACAGTTTGTGACTGTTGAGACACCTGGATCCTCACAAGTCTATGGGACCAGATGGGATCCATCCTAGAGTGATGAGGGAGCTGACGGAAAGTTTTCCAAGCTTTTGCATTATTTACCAACAGTCCTGATTCACTGGGGAGGTCCTTCTGTTATGGACTCTCAGGTTCTCAGCAGGGAAAGGGGTAACATAAATTTATCTCCTTTCTTAACATCTGATACAGAGAAAGGGGGTGAAATCTGATGTATCAGTGGGAAGTGGTCAGGCCTGATAAATGTTTATTTTGTGAGAGTTCTGATGTATTTCAGATATGTTTTCCTAAAAAATTAGGAATAGTGTATATATATAAAGGGGGCTTATAAGAAAGATGGAGACAGATCTTTTAGCAAGGCCTGTTGCGACAAAACAGAGGGCAATGTTTTTAAACTGAAGGAGGTTCAATTTAGATTAGATATAAGAAAGATTTTTTTCAATCAGGGCAATGGAATTCTGGAACAGTTGCCAAGAAAGGTGTTAAGATGTTCCATCTCTGGAAACAGTTAAGATCTGGATGGGACTCTGAGCAACCTGATCTAGTTGAAGATGTCCTTTGCTTATTGCAGGGGCGTTGGACTAGATGACCTTTACAGGTCCCTTCCAACCCGAACTATTTTTTGATTCTGCATTTCTAGCTAAAGTGGAGAAAGATTCTAACTGTAATGGTAGTTTGAAGTCCAACCCAATTTCCAAAAGTGTCTGGAGTGAGGTTACATTTTCAGAAAGTAAAAGCTGGAGTCTAGGCACTAAGGGCAGGAGAATCCATCTAGCAAGGTAGCACAAAAGCTGTTAAATCTGCTTCTAGCTTCTTCTGTTTCTCAGCCCACAGGAGATGTTTTAATTGCCAGTGCTCAGCATTCTTGCTGAAACTGGAACATCAGGGTAGGGAACAACTGGCAGTAAGGCCAGGTCACCCAGAAACCTCAAGTGTGAGTGTCTGGTGACAGCAGGTCAGACTGGAGGGTCCACAGTGTCTTGGTTGACTCCTTACTGCTCCCCAGCAATCGCAGTGGGTGAGTTACGTGCTACTGCAGGAGGAAAAAAAGCAATTGCTCAATTTATAATCTCTGTTGTTTATACAGTGAGTACATTTTATGATAGATGCCTAACTTTTAAAAGATGAAATTGGGTGAAATGAATCTCACCCGTAAAGGTGAAGTACTTGCCAAAGATCATAGGGAAAACAGGAAATAAAAAGCAGCACTTTAATCTAAAATAGCCTGTGATATAGAGGGTCATTTGGAAGAGTACAGATTTGGTTTCATTTAGGGAAATGAAGTTGCATCCACTTACATTAGGAATTACTATAATTCCCACTGTCCAGATAAAATCAGCCTTCAGGTCTCATTTACTTAATATGGCCAAAGCTGAGATTCACCCAGCCTTTCCCAACATCTGAAATAGCAATTTGAGGCTTCAATTCTTTCTGTCCCTCTTCATTCACAATTGTTATATTCTAATTACATTTTTAATGCAAGCAGCAGGCCGGTGACTGTGTTAAGCCTGAAGGACTTCTCCTTTCTGTTTTTATAGTTTGTTTGTTTGTTTTAAGGGGGAGGCAATGAGATCTCAAAAAAGCTTAAAACTTCTTAGTAAAGGCATCAGAAGAAGTGTACATTCCTTAAATCTACTTCTCAGCCTGTTATTGGTAACATGATCATCAGATATTTTATTAAGACTTTTTATCTGTACCTGTTGCTGTCAAACAGTTTGGAAGAGATGCAAATTATTTTCTTGAGAGAAATTGAGAATATTCTCAATGTTCTAAAGGCATTCTTACTAACAGTGTTTCTTGGGGTAACACACCTGACAGGATGTGTAAGAAAACCATGTTGCAAGAATTAAATTTCATCTTGATTCTTCCCAGAAAAGTGATTAACCCAAAATACATTTCCTTGATACATTTTGGTAGAATGCTGTGGAATAAGATACATGGATCAGGGAACCAGTAAGGAGAAGAAATTACTTAAAAAAACTACCTTCATGCTTGACTGTTCTTCATCATCTATCTGTGAAGAATAGTGGAATGATGGTGTCAAGTCATAGATAAGGTCCTTTTAGGCTTGCTCTGTTACCAAACAGTGGGGGATGATGGAATCACAGAATAATTCAGGCACAAAGGGACCTCAGAAGGCCTCTGGCCCACCCTCCTGCTTACAGCAGGTTCAACTCAAAGGCCATTCCAGGCTGCTCCAGCTTCCTACAGTTGGGGCTTCAAAACCTCCAAGGATGAAGACTCCAAAATCTGACAGTCTGCCTGACTGTCCTCTCATGGAAAAAAGTTTCTCCTTATCTTAAGGATGAGCTTCTTCTGGTTCAGTTAATGCTCATTGTCCCTTGTCCTGGATAGGCATGTCCTTGCATGACTGTAATGAGCCCAGCTACATATCCTTGGTGATCTCCACGGGGACACCGGTGCCTGATGTTAAGTTCCCTGCAAATCCATAGCTCCAAGGTATGCAAGTCCAGCTCCCCCAACCTTTTCTTCAGAGAGTTACTGCTCCAGCCACCATCTTCATGTCCTAGTAGGAAAATAAAAGAAGATGTGAAGAAGAAAACCACTGATTTTTCTCTAGCTTTTGATGCAGTGTGCATTTTTGTTTTGATCATCTTACCTATCCAGTTTCTTACTCATCTGGTTACCCACCTGGCGTGACTGTGGCATTCAAACACAAATACTAGAACATTGTGGGACACATTACCAAAAACCTTGCCCAGTGACCTTTGTCTGGATTTATCAACATACTCAAAAATTATAATAATTTTTACTTCCCTTTGTTTGTCAGAGTAGAAGGACTTCATTATAATTACTTCACTTATAGATACAGTTTGCACAGCGGGAGGCCAGGGAGTTGGACGTGCAGACTGAATGTCTTGCTAAGCATGATAAATGCAGTTACTGGGTAGCTTCCCCAAATCATATTGTTAGATAATGACTCTTCTTATCCTAGCTCAGATGCATCTTCTTTGTTGTAGCATACCTTCTTTCCAAGGATTTTGCAAATACTTAGAGTGACTTGCTGGATTCAACTCCTGTCATTCAAGATGAGATCCATAATTTGGTCATAACCACTTAATCACAATTATAAGCATAATCTGCCCCCAGGTTGACACGCAGAATTTCACCTGAGACCACATCAGCTTTAGCCATATACCCTGACGGTGCTTCAGTTTCATTCTGCTGATTCTGTACTTCTGACCATAAACCACATCCAATTTCTGTGTGTATCTTACACTAACTTCTTGAATAACCATTAATTTATACACAGCTGTCAACTTCATTTTTCCAGCCATTGGAAGGTGTGACATACTGAAGTCTGAGTAATTTTTAATATCTTAAGGGGCAGAGAAGTACTTTAATGTGCTGGGTTTTTTTATAGCTAGCTTTAATTATACCTGGGTGCAGTGCTTTGAAATTTGCATGGGAGTTAACAGCATTGCTTCTTCACTGCTAAGCCTGGTCACTTCCATAAATATTTTAGGGAATGGTCAGGCTCCTGTAGCTGTTCAGTATTCATGGCTGAAACTGTATTTGTGATTCAAAATGCCTAATTTCAAGACAGATCCCCTAAAAAGCTGTCTCTGAAGGCAGGAAACACCTAATATTTGTGTTTAAAGAAAAATATTAGGTATTGATGTCAAAATAAAAATATTTATTTAGGTGTTTAATGGTACAATCTCTCCAGGCAAGGGTGTATGTATGTATGCCTGTAATACAGCTGTATTTCATATGTATAAAGGACAGTTGAAGCACTATTTCATTTGTTGTTAAAAGAATCTATGTAGAAAGAGGGTATGTGCATATGAATAAGGGTTTTTAAAAAATATTTAAATAGAAAATACCCCCTGCTGTTTTATTAGAAAAATCAGCAGCTGGTCTTGAAACACCTTATCTGAAATATTTGGACAGGTTGCACTTGCAAACACAAGATTTTCATTTCTAATTTTAGAGTGCAGCCATCAATAATGGGACTTGAAAATATTGCAATTTATATAGACATTACAGATAATTTTTTAAGGTAGTAGCTAGACACTCCAATTACTGTGTCATATGTAGTTGGTTTATATAATATAAAAATACCAAAGATATGCTAATATACATCAAGGAAACTGTATGAATGTAAACCAAATATACCTCTTTGAGAAAAATTAACCTGGTGGCTGGTGTGCCAAATAAGTGGCATCTTAAAGAGATCAGTGCCTGTAACTCAGTGCATTCCAAACTACTTGTACTTAAGTTACATTTTCTAGTGAATTTAAAATATCATTAACCTACAGGCAACTGCAAAAAAAGCTTGTGACAGGGATGTTATGTTTAAATAGAACTTGTTAAAATTACAATATTATGATGCCATTGATGCAGAAACTTTAAACTCTTAACTGCAGAGTAGTGGAAGAAGATTACATTATAATTCACTTTGGGTAGTAAGTTGAATGAAGTTTCTCCTCTGTTTTGAGTGAAGGGAATAATAAAATTGCAGTTGACTTCCTTGGGGACAGGATGGGGTCCTGCCAGGCTCAGGATGATAAATCAGAATAATATATCAGCAGCAGATGGTTGCAACAGATGATTGAATAACCACTATGTTTCATTTTTATGAAATAACTTTTTTTTTAAGTATACAACTTGTTAGGAAATTAAATCTGACTCAGATTAATTCTAAAAGGTGCTGTCTTTTCCTCACATTATGTAGGGGGCAATTTTACTTGCCCAATAAATCTCTATAGCAATAATATTATAAAAGAGTAATGTAATCTATATATATATTCTCATTGAAAATCAGAAAAAATAATGTTGCATTTAAGAAGAATGCAATAGAAATAAGGAAATAAAGAACAAAGAAACAGCAGGAGGAATTTTAAAAACAATAACCACTCTCCCTCTAAACCTCTTTACTCACAATACAAAGGTATTTAGGTACCTATTCCTGTGAAACTGGAGGAGTCTGGATTCTAAAAATGGTGAAGCGATGACATATCTCTGTGGATATGTCTCCTGCACACAGCTGAATAGGGTGTTATATATAAAACACAGCACTGAAACAGAATGGATGTTTTGACTCATCCTGTCAACACACATTATAGATGGTAACAATTGCATGCATCCCTATGGCTACTACATACACAGCTGGGATTTCCCGGATAAGAGTGTGAAGCACTCTAAGTGCACAGGGAGGGAACTTGATCTGTCCAGGAGGCATATAACTGCTCATTCAGTGTAAAAATAGTCTGTGCATCGGCAGATATCTACCAGCCATCCAACAGCTCCAGTCAGGTCTTCCCCAGGTGTTCTGGATGGGCTGTAGGTACTCATGCAACTTGGGGAAGGTGTCAAGAATCTTCCCTTCCCTCTGAACTAGTCTAATAGTGTTTTATTACTATACCCCTGTTGTTTGTCATAATCATGAAATCACAGAGTCATAGAATGGTTTGGGTTGAAAGGGACCTTAAAGATCATCTAGTTCTAAGCTCCCTGCCATGGGCAGGGACACCTTCCATTAGATCAGGAGCTCAGGGCTCCATCCAACCTGGCCTTGAACACTTCATCGATGGAGCATACACAGCTTGGCCAGGCA
The DNA here is from genome assembly GCA_013397135.1 of Pachyramphus minor. Lineage (NCBI taxonomy): Eukaryota > Metazoa > Chordata > Aves > Passeriformes > Tyrannidae > Pachyramphus > Pachyramphus minor. The sequence continues at coordinate 254,030 of VYXB01003277.1, read as the reverse complement.
ACTTGTTCCAGAGCCTCACCACCCTCACAGTAAAGAATTTCTTACTAATGACTACTTCCATAATGCCTACTTAGGCTTGCACAGAAGTTGTGTTTATACTATGTGTTTAAAATAACAGGACATTGCCTGTCCTCTGCCTCAGAGGACAGATCGCACTCACACAGCTAACACTGTATACCCACATGGGGAGGCCTCACTGAATGCATCTCAGTGACTTTCAAAACAAATATACACTGTGGGCATCCCACTCCTGGTCACCTTTGGATGTCTGAAATATGAATATTCCCTGATCTATTCTGGGGGAAAATCAGTTTGCTCAAGCCAAACTCACACAATTCAGGAAGTTAAATATTTAACAGCACACATGGACATAAAATGTGCTTAAGACCAAGGCCAGACTCTCTTCAGTTTACTTATAAAGACATAGCAAAATTGCCATAAATCTGTTAAAATATGGTAGGAAAGGAAGGAACTTTAGTCATGGCCACAAGTTAATCTAGAAAATCTTTTATTTCAAAGTGTAAAATTCATTTAACACCAGGCCTCCCAGAATGGATTATAAATTAAAACAAAAAAGAACAGATTTGTAATCTCTTTCCTAGAAAAAGAAAAGCAGATACCAAAAGTTTATTATTGGAGCAGATTTCTGCATAGAAACTCAGTGTCTGAGAATTGCGTATTCAGTGCACTCATGGCTGAAAGAAGACCTTAACCAAATTTAATGCAAGAATGAGCTGTGCCTTTTAAGAGGCAGTGTAATAAATTATTGGAACAATGCACCAGCCACTGTGGGATGGTTTTTGTTACTGGAAGATTTGAAAGTAATATGGGACGGGTTTCTGAAAGCAGGACAGGACAACTTCCTAAAAGCAAGGACTCAACCAAGGGCTCCCAGGTGAATGCAAGAGTCACTGTAAAAAATTCTGAATCACATACGAGATCAGAGTTTGAATGGTGGACATAAGGCCACCCCAACAAGGGGCAGCAGGTCCATCTGGGTGCATACTTCAGGATAAATTCTTTCTCTTTAGAATGACCAAGGTGAACAGATGACCAGTGATGAAATTGCTGTCCATGGATAGGTACCTTATTCCAGGTTCTTCTTCTATGATTAATTAAGATTTTGATTTTAGGAAATGCTCTTCCAGCTGAGGTATGTGATGTCTGAAATCTTGGAAAATGTACTGGAAATTTTGCAAAATGCACAGGAGACAGCAGCAGGTCTGAGGATTAAAGATGTTGTAATTTTCCCTGCCTTTGAGGTCTAAGCAGTTGACACATCTCAGTTTGGTAGCATCTGGATGGTAACAGTCTCTGATCTAGGGATTGCAGTTCAGCCAGATGTTTGCATTGTCCTTTGGGACCTTCAGGGAGAAAAATGAAGTATAATCAACAGTTATTATAAATAACAATGGACCCAAAGAGGCTCACAGACTCTGCACAGTATGTTCAGCATTCACAGAAATATGTCTTTGCATTTGCTATGAGGAAAGCAGAACAAGTCCGAGAGTGGTCCACCCCCCTCACAGATCTTTTTAGAGTCCGGGTTTCCTGAAAGCTTTCCAGTTACTTCACAGAAAGCTGGATAGAGTCCAGATAGTGCAGAAGAGGGGATTATCAGTTTTTCATACTTAATGCAATCCTGAGAAATGTATGTGCCATGAAGGGATAAATAATCTGAGTAAATTTTCACATCAATTCGAGTAAATAGAGCTTACATGGTTACAGAGAAACTATGCAATTACAATGTGCAACATTCCAGGAAAGAATGGAAAGTTAAAAAAGGCAAGTTAAAGGAAATATTCCTATGGCATATATGAAATCCAGCTTAGTTTAAAAGTTCTGTGCACTTGGATGGAAAAGCAAAAGCTTAAACACCACCCTCAGCACTAGATAGTCACAGTACAAACTCTTTAATGTTGACTAGTACTCCTCTGGGAATTGCTATGACTTCAATATTCCCTTGATAAGTTAATTTCTCCAAGATGTTCCCAGGGCTTGTGTACATTCTGCTTGTGGCTGCACTGATAGCAAAGTCACATTCCTCAACTCTAAAAACCCAATAAATACATTATGTTGTTTCATGAGGTTTGCACTGGAGAGCCAAGAAAGAGGACATGACATGACCTTTAGCTTATAGCCTGGTTATGGGAACAACTTTTCGTTTGAGTGCTGGAGAAGTACACAGATCCTGTTAGGAAACACATCTTTCACAACCAACAGGACAAGCATGACCAACTTTGACCACACATGGGAAAGAGATATCTGAATGACAACATACTATGACCAGTGGTACTGGGTCTTAAAATGGATATTAGGTGCATGAAACTCACATTAGTGAAATACAGACACCTTGTTCTAACAGGACAGTCTATAAACACAGCCCCTAGCCTGCTTAGATGCCTGAGACATCACTACTGACTGTTTCCTCTAAAATTCTTATATCCAAAGTCTTGCTCCTCTGCCTGATTAGAGGTTTTGTTGTATGTGGATGGTAGGGGAAACATTTCTGTCCTCCACAAAGGAAAACCTCCAACCACTCTCACCTGTTGCTTCTTCCTAGTGTAGATGTTTGGTTCAAGTTTGATCAAATCTGAAGCCTCCCATGATGGAGCTTATTTCCCCTGTCACCTTTCAGGGCACTGAATCTGTCCATGCCACTCTGCAGATGGAGTAGGAGCCTTCCTCTCTTGCCAAGTCTTGTGTCTCCAGCCTCCTCCATCTGTCATTCACCCCTGAATCTGTTACAACCTCTGGCCACCCCTCCTTTGGTGTGGCGTGGGTTCAGTCTTCTGTCTCTGAAAGGTCTCTGTGCAGATCCTGTTAGTCCTCCTGGGTGTGGCTAAATCTCCTCACCTCCTGTAGCAGCTCCTTCAGCTGGCAAGTCGGTTCATCAACCAGAGGATGTTTCCAGTAGGTAAGACATTATTACTCCCAGTCCCAGAAGCACCAGGTGCTCCCTGTAGCCCAAGTCTTGGGCAGCCGTACCCTCCCTCTGAACCTACCTGATCCTCCAGAGATAGTTTCTCCAGCTTGTGATCCAGACCATGCCCTTTGCATGTCCAGTTTTTCGGCCAGCCACTTGCTCTCCTAAGCAGTTNTGACCAACTTTGACCACACATGGGAAAGAGATATCTGAATGACAACATACTATGACCAGTGGTACTGGGTCTTAAAATGGATATTAGGTGCATGAAACTCACATTAGTGAAATACAGACACCTTGTTCTAACAGGACAGTCTATAAACACAGCCCCTAGCCTGCTTAGATGCCTGAGACATCACTACTGACTGTTTCATCTAAAATTCTTGTATCCAAAGTCTTGCTCCTCTGCCTGATTAGAGGTTTTGTTATATTGGGCTCATATAAGATAACATATGTGGATGGTAGGTGAAACATTTCTGTCCTCCACAAAGGAAAACCTCCAACCACTCTCACCTGTTGCTTCTTCCTAGTGCAGATGTTTGGTTCAAGTTTGATCAAATCTGAAGTCTCCCATGATGGAGCTTATTTTCCCTATCTGAAGAAATTAAAGGCAGCTGAAGACTATTCATCACAGTAGATTGGATGGTCTGAAAAAGAAAAACCCAAATGTCACATCAACATTCCTGATTATATTAAGCCCCAAAAAGATGTTCTCATGATAGTTACTGTGCCACAGATAACAAAGAGAGTCAGAAACTTGAAATAAATCCAGACATGAATGACAGGGGGTGGGGGTGGGGGTGGATACAGGATAGTGTCCAAATCAAAAATCAAGATAAAGGTTAGTTTTCTCACATGAGCTCGTTAAATTGGATATTTTGGCTGCAGTTGTATGACAGCAACTTGACAACTGTGAAAAGGAGAGTTTCAGTGCATATTATCAGTATTGCCCTTAGCTTGTTAGGTTCCTGAAGAAAGTAAACCAGGTCTCAGTTTTCTAACATATTTCATCCCCTAATTTAAGCTCTCTGAAAATATTTTCCATTTCTTTCATTGTCATGATCAATTAACTTTTTTTTTTTTTTTTGGATGGTCATTTCAGAGAGCTGCAAACACTGCTGAATGTGAAGTTGTCTCCTGGGGAACCCTCTGCAAGGCTTCTCTGAAACTCAGTCTATCAACCACAATACAATGACTTTTTTATAACCTGCCATTCCAGACTAAGTAGCCAAATGGCTTTTATTCTCTTTCAGCTTTAAATGAACACCTAACAGTTTGTAAAGCTGTGACTCTGAAAGGTCACAATCAAATTTAAATGCTCCACTCCATTATTCTTACCAAAACTGTGTTTCATGCTAATGAGGTCTAGAGTAATGAAAGAAATTTGTTCAAAATTGTATTGCAGGAGCAAAAAGGGTGATGACAAATGCAGTTACAAAGCACTGTGGAATTTGGCCTTTGGTACCTCTTAATGATCTATCACATGTAATGAAAATTGTCATTATGTTCCCATCACCTAGTAGAGTCACTGGCTGAACAAATATAGCAGCTTTTTATGGTTTTGTTTAATACCAAGTATTCAGGCTCTTTTCTCTATGTATCTATCTATTAATTGCATCATTAATTGGCCTATAGATTCTTTCATTTCCTTTCTTTTCACTTGCAGAAGAAACTGGTTACTCTCTTTGACCTTAAATCCTCTACCACTTTATCAGTACTTCTCTCTTTTTCTGCCAGTTGATCATCTAATTGCAGACCTAATACAGCACTAATTGCAGACCTTCAAAGCTTGCAGTAAGAAGTAGCATTCAGATGTAGCAAGACTGGTTGGCCAGCAAACTAAATAGGGGGACAATATCTTTCCAAACATAACTTTTAACTGTCATGAGGCAACCTATTAAATGAATTGTATTTAAAATTCTATGCTGTTTTATATTTCAACAGAATAATGCCTAAAGTGTATTAAGTGACAACCTATTCCTTGCAAATAATTTTTTCGTATGTACTTGAACAGTGCCAAACACAGACAGTCCTTGGTCCCCATTTGATCCTGCCTGCCTACCACAATAAAAGGACAATATTTTTTATGATGATGTTCCAATCTCATAGTAATGCTAATTTTTGCCCAGAAGTACTTGGAATCTGGTCCATTCCTCCTTCAAAGTTTGCTTTTATTTTAGATTAAGATGATAATGCTAAGTGATAAAAACCCAATTTCTCCACTCGTTTTATTCTAGTCATATATACCTGGTGACTTCAAAGACCACCATCAAATTTTTATGAGAATCCATCTTCAGGAAGACAGTGACAAATTATATACACAATCTAATTTGATTTCACAGGCAGGAATGTCTCAGATGCTAGAATTAGTGTCAAATCCAGACAGCTTCAGACTTCACTGGTACCTCGAAACAGAGGCAAAAAACCCAATTTAGTTGGAGACAGCTGGCAAGCAACACTGAGCTGCTGTGTTATCTTGTATGCTTAACATTTCCAGAAGTAAAACTAGTTTAGATTATTGGCAGAATGTAGTAAATATCCTGACCTTGTAATAAGAAGAGCACTTCAAGGAAAAATACCTGGGTGTTTTTTCACAGTTAGTGCTAGTAGAACCACATTTCATAGAGAGGAACTTAGACTTCTAGGACATAGGCGATCTCCTTCCCCTTTTCAGGTATCTACTTAAAGAAGAGATAAATTGAGCTCTATCTTTTCCTGACCATGATCACTGGTTCTCCAGCAAGTGACACTGACAACTGGGTAGCACACTGGAAACCTTAGGAGAAGAGAGTGAGATATCTCCTCTAAAGGAGACAACTCCAACAGGCTCCAACTGTTGTTAAAATTATTTTTTCAAAACAGCAGAAGTGTGGCAGGTGAGGCAGTAAAACATAGAGAACAACTCTGGAAACTAAGAGTAACTTCTGCTACTTAAAAGGCAAAAAATGAAAAATACAACCTTTATTTGCAAATTATCTTCAAAGAGCAAAACTCTAATGCATTTCCATTAACCCTTAAAAGCTATTGACAAATCTGCAAAAAAGAATCTGCAGACTAGTCCGTGTAAATATCTGCAGATACAGGGAGATAGGTGAAGTTTTTAATACCTCTTTTAAAAATTATTTTATTGTATTTGTATTGATTCTATGGAAGTGCTTGAGGCCTTTAGAGAAAAGAAAACCTTGTAGCTGTCTCCATACACATTTAATAAAGTCATCTGCTACCTTATTGTCATATTTCATGCTTTGTCTTCCTATCCATTTCCATTTCCCACCAGTCATTACCCCCCCTCCCTTCCATAAACATAAAAAAGAATCTAAGGTACTTCAGCAGTAATGAAGCCACATTAGGGATGATAGCAGGTCAGTGATCAAGCCAGCATTCTACCCTATTCACTTTACTGGTGCAGCTCCAACACTACTGCCACAGTTCCTGGAGAGAAACAAACAATTCAAGAGAACTTGCACATTCATCCTCTGTAGCTAACTTTTTCCTAGAGTATCTTTTTTTGACTAAGATGGCAAACTTACAGATGCTGAAGTTGAAGCAGAAAGCAGCCTCACTTTCCAGCTGTCAGTACTAGGCAAGCAAATACAGTGGAAGTTATGCCATAAGTATTTAATTGCAAATAGCCTTAAATCAGCATTCTTGAAAATAATTTTCAGAGAGCTTCAATTCTCCCAGTTATCACAGAATATGTTAGTTTTCTTTCCAAGCATGTTGCAGCGTGTCACTTGCAATAGGCAGTCAGCAGCACAGCTGCAGTTACCTTTCGGACACCCATTAGTGGCCACTAGCTATTTCATTTCTGCATGGTCTTCTATCCATTCATTCTCCAGGCTAAGAGACATTGTGATGAGTTGGAGCCTTCTGTGTGGAAAAGTAGGTGATTGCCTATTATATTTGAAACTTCTGATGAGGTTTCTCTTGCATATTCTATCCGTGCATATTAACTAGGACAGATGCTAAGATCGAAACACTGTCTTCATGGCTGAATTATTTCACCTTCTGAATCATATGCTAAGTCAAGATAAAACCAGTAAGAGCAGGAAACTGTAGAAATTTCCAAATAACTTTCATAAGGATAAGCGTGATCTAATTCAGGAGCACAGCATATCTTGGCTTAGGAATTTTCATTATTCCACATTGCGAGTAAAATTTTAGATAAGCATAGGGATGTCCATCAACCCCACAAAGAAACATACAATGCAAAGCTCCTTTCAGCCTGTGCCAGCAGACACATAGTGACAATACATGCATAGTAAGTAATGTTAAGTGATAGAATAACAGTCAGTACACAAATTCAAAGGATAGAGAGTGGGATAGGGATTTTTTTTTTTACAACAGGTTGAAAGTAGGAACAATATGAAAAATCCAAGAACAAATATCACTTTTACTGACTTTGGCACATAGAGTAGCCTGGGCAAATGTGATTCTAATGCCTGCCTGATACAAATGCCATTTATTAACGTTGTGTTCAGAGAAGTTACTTTCCCGACAAAACATTCTGTGGGCTGCTCAATGTATAGATGAATTCATCAACATTCATTAAATAAATTGTCTAATTATGATAAGAAGTGTTTGATGACCCTTACAAAGCTACCTATTTCTTTAGTTTACGTTTCAAGCAAGCAGCTCAGAGGGCAGCAGAACTAGTGTAGCTGCAGATAATGGAAATGGACTTGAGTAACTAGGCAGAGGCATGGCTAAATAGCTTTTAAATGAGATTGGAAGTGTGGGAGGGAGGAGATGTAATAGAGGTCATCTCAGAAAGAGTGCATAGCAGAGCGAGATGCAGGAAGGAGCAGCTCTTGCAAGTTTAGATAAATAATTGGAAAGATGTTTCTCTCTCTCTGGTTGACTGGAGATTAACTGTGAGAGTGCTGGTGTTGCTTATTTGAAAACACCATCAATAAATACTCTTTAATTTTCCTCTCTCTTCCTGCTTTTCTACCCTATATGAAACTATGTGCTTTTCACACATATTCAGAAATAAACAAAATCCATCATTATTGTTCAATGGCCTAACTCAAGCTCTTCATGGGCACAAGAACCAACAGATCCTCTCACCAGCCAACGAAATCAGTCACCATGACTGTAATTAGTTTTGTTTTGCCCTGTTATACAGCAAGTCCAGTGAAAAACTTTCGAAAAAATAACTTTGTGTCAGAACGGGAAGAGTCCAGATTTTGGCTCCTTGATCTCTGAGGGTATCTTGTCAAGATGCAGGACCTCCTCTTCTTAGTCTTTGAGTTGGATTTGTCTCCCACTTAGGCGAACCCTTAGTAAGTGAAGATTCCTGTCACTTACTATAAATTATAGAGAAAATCATGGACTTAGTTCTTGGATATACTGGAAACATGCAAGAGCACAGGTCAGAACAACCTACAGAAGGTGACCATGCTTCAGCAGACAGTTGGGCTAGATGATCTCCAGAAGTCCCTTCCCACCTCAGCCTCTCTGGTTTTGAGAATATCAAAAAACTTATTGGGTCCGATGGATGCATTTTAGGCGACTAAATCCAGAGGAGATGAGTCCAAACCATTGAAATTATAGTCCTGAAGAACATTCTTTATAAAGAAAAGTCCTAAATAAACTATTAACTGATCTTGACACTCACCATCCAGAGCTGAGCTGCGACTCAGCTGGTTGAGGTCTAGAACCAGAAGTCAAGGAAAACAGTTGCAAATAGTTGTTTTCTTTCTAATGTCTTTTTCAATGTCAGCTCTAATATGGTAATGTAAAAGAGGTTCTTCTTGCCAGGAAGTGCTGAACAAAAGTCTGTAGGGTTGAGTAACAAATCACACTCCAATCTTCTACAGAAGAGAAAGGCAGTGTGACTGGGACAGGAAAGAAACAAGTATAAGAACTGGTGCAATGATTGGATATCTTACTGATATTACTCTTTCATGAAGAGATGAAGAAAATTCTGGAATATTATAGCTAAAGTTTGAGCTCGTTAAAAGTAAAAAAATTTATTGAACAGGTCTTATAACACCAAACTGTGAGAGCAACTACTGTTGCAGTGTTATTAAATCTCATGAGATTTTAAGTGGCAATTTGACTTGAAAGCAGAATTGGAAGGCGAAACTGTTGTAATCCTCTTCTTTTCATTAAAAAAATCTTAGAGAATTCTTTAGTGCAATGCTTGTTGCATTCTCATTTTTAAGTGGTCACAGAGTTTGGCAGCACTTCTTAGAACTTTAGTATCCAGTGTAAGAGTAAGAAATTAATGTGCAATGGATTTTAATTGTTTATTGTAAGCTTAATCTTAGCTTTTTAATCTTGCACTACAGGCCCCATGAATGACTGCCATGACTTTTTTTTTTTAGAGCAAAAAGTGTGTAAAAACTGGTGCTGGGTCCAGAAGATGCATACATTCATGATTGTCTTGAAGCATTTAGACAATGACCATGAAAAAATACTCCCATATTTAGTCCATGACTAGGACCTCAAAAGACAAGATATTCTCTCAATGTCTGAAAGCTCAGACAAATGTAACAGCATGGCAGATGTCATGCTTCCTGTTGTACTGCTTGATGATATGCAAATCTAGCCCCATACTGTATTTATTACATGGTAATAGATGATCGTAAATGCTAGAAGAAAAATGTCACTGTGTCACTTTCAGGGTAATTGCTATGGAGCAGGGCTGATTTCCTTGAAATTTGGAGTCAGAGCTCTTTGATGAATGGATTGAACAGTTCATTTTTATCTACAGTATAGAGAATCTGGATGTTTAGTCTTAATTTTCTGCATTTCTATTCTCCAAAGGAATAACAGCAACAAAAATCCCTCTTCTGCCTACAGAATTTGAAAGGATAAGACTTTTTGCTATCTTAAATAGCCCTAAAAGTTTCTCATTTCTCAAAGCACTGTCCTCTGGGGTAAAATAAATTTGTTTTCAGAAAAATAACTATTTCTCCTTCCTGTTTCAAAGCCAGCATTTCTACTAAACCCTGGAAGGGACCTGGCACAAGAATGAAATAATCCCATAAAATAATTTTCAAAGGTGCTGTAATTTTTGATGCAGCATTCATAGCTTCAGTGCAAAGAGAATAGAACAGAAATGTTCAGAGACTGAGTAAAAATCTTATGGAAAAACTGAAGCTCAATGATGCAACGTTCCAGTTTGATAAGCCCAAAGATTATATAAAAAATCAAACATTTTATTCACCTTGTGGCTACACTTGTTTTAAACTGGTATCTGTTATCTTGAAAGGATAAGGTTTATTTTTTACCAGTAAAGAGAAGGCTGAAACTGTCACTAACATGAGGATACCAGCAACTTTTACTTGCATGAAAACATAGTCAGTTCTGAAACCAAAATAAACCCCAAAAACTTACCACAGATCATTTTATAGCTGGCTTTCAGGTAAGAACTCAGTACTGAAGGTGTTACCATCTTCTTGGACAGGGTTTATAAGTTCTGACATTAATACAATCCATGTATTCAGGGAGTCCTTCTATGTTGCCAGCTTTGAAAATTCATACCATTTTTGGTGTCCTGGCAGACCTTATCTGCAAAGCCTTCACAAGCTCCAAAATTTGCTAGATCTTCTGTCCCATCAAGAATCTTTGATTACTTGTCCCATGTTTTTGAATATTTGGGATGCTAAATCAAGGCTAACCAGGAGGCAGGCATGGCTCTGCTTCCAACTCTCCTGACATAGGCTTCTGTGCATAAGGCCAGGCAAGAGTCAATAACCAACACTTTCCACAGGAGATGAGGCAGGAGCAAAATTAGCCAAGTGCTTTGGGACAACTCTACTATGAATTTTCTCCTCTTACCTGAAGATTGTCACATTATTCTGGTCACAACTGCAGAGAAACAGAGAAAAGAAAAATATGCTGCAGTGGTTATCCTAGAGTGGGTTTTCCATTAATGAAGTCTTCCATAGGTTGAACATTATAGAATATAACCTAGCTGAAAGCCAGCGTTATGTTGACAGGGATGGTGTAAAGGTTGAAAAGATAGGAAACACATATGAATGAAAAACAGTTCATATAAATAGACATATATGAAATTTATGGGGACCAGACTGATGAGTAAAGAGGTCCCAAGCTATTTTCATGCTTTGTTCTAGAAAAATACCTAGCTTCTGTTCTCCTCCACGCCAGCCCAAAGAGTCTCAGAAAGGTGAGGAGAAGCACAGCACATGGTCCCCTCTTTCTCAAAACATCTTGGAAGTAAATTTGTTTCCTGGAGCACTCCCTTGGGCATTGATTGTCCCAGTTCAAGAATTTATTAAGAAAATAAGGCTAAGGGAAGATTCTGGGTTTTGCTCACTGAAAGAAGACTTGGCAAGTCAGGGTTGGCTTCAAACATGGCAATGCTTACTGACCAGCCAGGATGAGCTACATATGAACGCTTGTGCACATTTATTCACTCCCATGCCTCCAAAAGCCTCTACTCTACAGGGTTCTTGTTTAGCCCTGCGGAGACTATATAACATGACAGACTGGGGGTGAGATGTTGTGAATGAGTGGTTTAGGTCGCTTAAAAAAATCACTGGTGAGTTATCAGCAAAAGGTTTAATATAAATTTGAAGTGCAATGCAGTTCAATGGCAATGTTCATTCTATTACTTACTATATAGATAAATCATTGTAGAGAGCTTTTAATCTGATTTTAGTTTGTGTGTTTTATGAGGAGACCAGGCACTAAAAAAGGTAAGGCAGGAAAAGAGTAAGGGAGACCCTCCCATAGAGTCACAAGGTTCAGAATAGACCCCCTTGCTAAACTTAGTCTCAGACTGGATCAACGGTTTAGGTCTAAAGGAACTAGCAATACTTAGTCATCACAATATCCAATCAACACTATAATAGCAGTTCTTAATCAATTGACTAATCTATCACTTACAAAATTATTAAATAGAATTTTCCATAAGCATAACAGTAATTTAGCCAGAAGTCTAACTTAACCAACAGTTCAACTTGTTTTAATATTTAATTATAAAATTTATTATGAATCTAAAAAGGCAACATTCGTAATATGCATGCACACAGATATAAAGAAGTATGTGTAAAAGTATATTTATGAAAAATTTCCCTCAAGTTCAATGAAATGCTTATGTCAGATGCCTTTGCATCTTTTCAATGGGCAAAGGGGTGAGCTTCAAGGATGGAGGTTTTTGGCCCCAGGCTTCATCATCAGCTTTCAGCAACAGTCCTCCTACTACAGCAGACTGAAGATTTGCTGAGCTGCAAGAGTTGTCTCACTCACAATGTGATGCCACAGAAGAGCTCAAAGGGCATGACTGTTTGTAGGGTCTCAAGACACTGGGCTTTAGTTACCAGTAAATTTCGATCCTGGCCACAATCTGGGTCAGTAATTACTGGAATTTCCCTCAAAAAGTTCAGTAACATAATTATTATGTCACTCAATCGGTTGTTCAGACAGAAAAATAAAGTCTCAAGGCTAATTATTAGAAAATGAGTTAATTAGATCACAGAAGTTTTGAGAAGACTGTTTCTGACAAGTTCAAAGGGAGGTAACTGCCCAGGTGCCATTAATTAATCAAAGCTGAGGCCTAATGAGCATTCCCAAGACCATAGTGTGGTCAGGAGTGGGGAGGTATGGGCTGTGGTGGTGAGGGATGCATCATCATATGCTGCTGATTTAGAAAAAGTGGGATTTTTGACAGGAAAGGATTCTGTCTAAGTTCCTTATTAAAATCTTAGAGAAACTTATATGATGGGAAGAAAGTTGATATTATCTGAATTCTTTATTAAAAATGTAAAAAGCATAGCCGCTCTCTGTGGCACTTGTTCCAGAGCATAAGCTTATGTAAAAGGGGGCATTATTAACAATGGAAAATTACATACAGTGCCATCCCAACTCATACTACTGAAACTCAACCCATCTTAAAAGCAGGTTGTACTGAGTACTGAAGCCTAATGGAGATGGGGGTTCTCAACACCTCACGCATGAAGGATACCCATCATGGGCATGGAAGCATCATGCTTTGGAAGCAATTTCACCCAAGCCTGATGTTGGAGATAAGCTGAGGACTGAAACAGACTTCAGAGAATGGAAAGCTGAGATCTGTGCCTGACCTCGTGAGCATCCCTCTCCGGAGAGAGACAGCCCCCTGTGTGGGCAGGCAACCTGGGGTGTAGCTGTCCTGAACAATCCCCAGTCGTCCCTGTTCTGGACCTCCCGCCTCTCTCCCTGTCAATCCTGTTGCCCTAACCAATCACCAATACAGGTGTCCTATTCCAGAATCTTCCCTTTCCTGCCCTATATAAACCCACCATCTTGTAATAAAGTTAGATCGGCACCAAGCCTTAAGCTGCACACTGCATCTGTGTCTCGTTCCTGCAGGGCTGCATGTGGGTACTGCAACTTGGGGTTCACGGACCCACTGGTCTGGATTTATTCCTTGCCCATAACCATGGCACCTACCATGGCAGAGAGTTATGTGGCTTTGCTACACAAAGCAAGTGTAGGTCTTCTTCTTCTACAGGAAGACCTATGAAGGTCTTCCTCTTCTATTGCTGCTGTGGCAGCTTGAGGGAGCTATGAGAAACCCATTTGTATTTGGGACTCATTTATGTGCCTTAGGAAAAAGACTCTTCTCTACTGGCTTTTGATGATCCTTACTCAGAACACCGTTTGGTAGTGGCAATAAGTCATGATTCAGTCAATAGAGATTAAACTATTCAAAATGACTAAGCCAAATTAGTGAAATCAGGAGACTGGACTTTTTCCCCTGGAAAGGCTAACAAAACTGACCACAGGGAAGAAGGAGATAACTATGTCCTGAATTTTCTAACTCTAGTTGCTGTGCTTCTTCCTTAGACATAGTACACTCAATAAAATGTGGCTGCAGAGAATATTTTCATTTGGGTAGAGCAATGGTGGAGTAACCCTATGGCTGGGCAGATAACTAGAAATGCAGCAGAAGACATCAACTCAGTTTTATACTTATATAGTATTTTCTGAGAATAATAAAAAAAAAAAGACAATTTATAAAACATACTTAAGCTTAAGATATTTGCGTTTTTGGAGGACATGGTGTTTTGGTTCATTTGGTTTGGGTTTTTTTCCACACATACTTTGTTTGCAAAATGCAACTAGAATTTTCTAAGCTTTCTTCTCCAGCTGTCCTGAATAGAAACTCATTATCATTAAGTAGAGAGAGTAAAAACAATGGATTTGGGAGAAGAAATTAGAAGGTAATTTATACATATTTTATAAATATATATGTCTTCATACATTGATAGACTGTGTGATGTTTCAATATGTAGAGTAATAATAGGCTGACATTCCTGTTCAGTTTTTTTCATGGAGTTTTGGGGAGTATTTCAAGAACTCCAAAGAAATTGGTGCACCTCTTTACCTCCCCCATGCCACAGAGAATAATAGGGAATAAATAGGGATAAAATTACTTACACTCCACTGGCGAGAGACAACAAATACTTCCTGATCTTTTGTGGAAAGTAAGAGAAACATTCCTTTGACTCTCAACTGAGTTTCTAGTGAAAAAAATTTCCAGAAATAAAAAGGTTCCTTCACAGGGTTGCACAAGGCAAGATCCCTTAATATGGCCATGGTTGCACCTCCAGAGAGCAGCATTTCTGCTGTGAGGTATGAAACAAGTTGTTGACAGACTTTGCCTGCCAGTAGCTGAAATTCTTATTTGCCATTGCAGATTCATTTGACATAAAATCTGTAAATGGTATCTATAGCTACATGTAGCAAAGCATCAGTAGTATGACCACTTCTGTTTCTGGGCCTTTCATTTTCTAGGGAGGAAATTTCCACCTGAAAATGTTAAGACACAGTGACAACCATAGCTATGAGCCTGTGACAGGTTTCTCTTTGAGTGTCTTCCCTGGGACTTGTTCTTCTCTGTCCATCCCCAGCATCTGTAAGCTGCTTTTAGCATGCAGCAGATGCCTGCTCTCTTGAGTATCTAAAGAGAATCTATTAAACAACCACTCTGCTACAGCTATGAAAAGGGGTTATACTGATGCCTCAGAAAGTGTGTTTGGAAGCCATTGTTAACACAGAAGCACAACTCAGTATCTAGTGTAGAAAAAGCATCCCTCAAGAGAGAGCAAGCCTTTTTTTAGAAAAGGAAGGTTTGGCTGTTAGGTAGGTTCTAGGGGACATTGCCTTTTCTTTTCCTCGAAGCTGCTCACTCTAGACCTTCTACAGAAACTTCATTCCATGAATAAACCCCTTTTCTCACCCTTCTCTGCTTTACCTGGGACTCGATTCTCTGAAGTGCAGTAGGGGATGCAGAATACTGGTCTGTAATTCACATAGAACAAGACTGAAAGAGTTAGAGCCTGATTCACTCAGTTCTGCCTTGTTGGACCCTGCATTAAGCATCAGGTTGACAAAAAGGCCAAAGGATGACCCAGGTTAGCAGGGTCCTTGTGGAGGCAGGCAGCAGAGGAGTGCCAGTAGAGCCCTGTTGCCTGAACCTATGAGCCAAGCCAGAAAGGGAACAGCAACTAACCAAGGTTTCAGTCTCCTTAGAGCCTGACTGAGAGAGAATGGTCTGGTGAGGGGTATCTGTCTTGGATTTGCTCTTTGGGACTCCTGGTTATTGTGGACTTAGACACTGCCATCTGACAGGATTGTCTGAAGATAGTCACAGTAACCACATAAAAATATTTTCTTCTAATTGGCAACTTAATGGTATTTTGTCATTAGTCTGGGGCAATGTGGCTCATTGTGTGGGAGTCCAGACAGATATAATTCGTGTTTTGTTCTGCCTGTGAGAGAAAGCTTAAAAATTTGAGAAATTAATTCCTCTTTGAGCTGAAGGATAATTGGATAACAGAGCCTGTTGTTAAGATAATAGCTGCAGATCTGCTGCCCTTGGCATTTCTGCACAATACCTTACAGACCCTTCCTTCTTGGCAGCTTCTGAGAGCACTGCTCTTGTCTCCTGATCCTTTCCATCCTTTGCACAGGGAGACCAAGTACTCAGTGGCCAATAATGCTCAGCCTTGGCAGTGGATGATCATTGTGGAGTCCTTCAAAGCCAAAGAAATGTTTTAGTTTAACTCACAGTTTGGAAGGTTAACAGATGGGATGAAAGATACGATCTATAGTTTTCAAAAATAACGTCCATCAAATATTAGAATGTGAGTTTTGGTTTAATACCCATGGGAAATGGTCTTTGATTATTGTAGTTGATGGGAGTTGGCAAGTTCACATGTGACTGGGGAAGCAGAAAAGGAGTGACAACAGGCAAAATCACTGGTCTGGGACCAGAAGATGGAGGCCTTATTGCGCTTTGAGAAAATGCTTGGTGCCAAAGGAGCTCTGTAACTGCTTCCATTGCCAACATGCTGATCCTTTGTGCTGCTTCCTGCTTTCCCTCCCTGGGACATGGGAAGGATGGGGAATGCTGGCCTTTAAACCAGTTCAATTTTCAAACTCATTCTTTAACTCTTTCTCATGAACTGTTTCATCTGCCTTAGAGTAATAAACTCTTTCTTAAGCAAAAGAAAGGAGAAAAAATAGCTTAATAGCCCACAAGTGATTGATCACCTAGGATCAATCAAAATTACATTCAACACGAAATTCATCTAGTGTTTACAAGTAGTGGTAAGTGCAAGTGACAGGTTATATACAGCAAAAACATAATAAAAACACACTGCAAAACAAAATGTATTTGCCAAAATGCCAGATCAATAAACCAGCAGATCAGTAAACATTTTTTACATTATAAAGAGGAATCAACCTTCTTTATTCCTTAAAAAGTTCTTATCATCAAGCATTTTCTTTTTTTTTCTTTTTAACATAGAAAAGAACTGAGTTTTATGGACCAGCACCTGTCCTTACAGTCTCACAGCCCACATTTTATTCAAAGCCACACTAAACAGATTTCCCAGACTGTTTGAAGTGGAAGTGACTTGCATGATGTTTTCTGTGATACTGCATGACTTAGTGTCAAAACTTACAAATATCAGGAGAAGTGTTCATATTTTCCTGTTTTATAAGATTAAGCAGCCTGGAATAGCAGTTACTCTTCAGGAATGCTACTTCAATGCCTGCAACTCTTCACAGAATTTCCTTGCTACATTTTCTAGTACATAAGAGTTCTGCAACTCTGAAGCTACTGGAACTGAAATTTTGAAGGAAGCTTCTGTCTGGCATTGAAGTTTACCTGAACTCTTCAGAAGCACATTTTGAAGGCTAGGGATGGGAATAATATGGTGCCAGGCTCTGCTAAAACAACTCAGATAAGCTTTGCTTTGAAATTTTTTCTCAACTCTGTGCTTTGAAGTAGGAGTGCCTTATTCAGCTAAGTGATTCACTTTGTGCTGCCAGTATCAACTCACATTTGGCCACAGTTTGCAGTTTTCAAAACCTGCAATATGGATCTACTCAGCTGATGCTACCTAGCACTGCTAGTTAAACTCTTCAGAAATTTTGTATACATGCAGCAGAGAGCTTATCAATATCTATAGGAGAAGTGGTGCTAGGTAAGAAAAATGGTTTTGTGGTGTGGTGAAGACTTAAATGGAGATTGCCTTAGTCAAAAATGGGCATTGGAGAAATGGAAGAAGAAGTGGGATATACTCAAAAGAACAGACAACCTGATAACTGAATTTTGGTTTGGAAACGTAAGAGTTGACAAGAGGATATTAAAGGTGGATGGATAAAGGCATCAGAAAACTGTGCTACTAGAAGGAGGAACTGGGTGGACAGAGGTTCTGTGATAACTGGAATGATGGGACTGAAAGCCAGAAATAGCTGTGGAAAGAAAAGTGAGGTCTAAATGGAGATTGACAAGGATGAAGCTAGAGGATAAGGCAAGTATTCGGGGATAAGTTAAGACTGAGGAATTTTGTTCTCAGCTGTTGACTGCTGCTTCCTTGCCTTTTGGAATAGCTGTAGGAAAAGTTTATGTCTGCTAGATTTCCACAGATTGACCTGTCCAGTACGTGGTTTAGCCTTTGCCTGCATGTAACAATACCCCTATGTCCTCCATGCACCTCAGCAAACACATAAGAGGAAGTAGGTGCGGGATGGTTCCTTTGAACGTAAGATTTCCCAGACAGAATCTGGCACATAAGGGATTTTTACATAGGCAGCAGTAGGATATTTAATGCAGTTATCCTTAATCCTGAGAGGAGGGGAAACTGCTGGAAAGGTGACTTATTAACAGCTCCCTCAACAGCCCAACAAAGAGTTGACAGTCAGGGCTCCTGGCAATCCTTCTAACCTTGCAAGAGACCAAGTATTTCCCAGTTGTTTCCAAATTGTTTCATCCATGTGCTGATAAACATTTCAGGACAACAGCTGAGTCAAAGAAGAGACATAGTCAGAGGCTTGGGGGGTTATTTTTCATTTATTTGTAACCAAAGAGAAAACAATTCATCCACAATATGTTTTCCCTTTCTCTATTACTCAGCTATGTCCTAGAATTGCTTCTTTCTCTCACACTTTTGCCCCTTCATAATGCATAAAGCATTACTGTTATCTCTGCATAGTGCCCTTATAGGACAGATTTCCTCTACTCTATAGTAAAATGCTAAATCCACTAGAGGGGGCATCTATCCTACCCAATCTTTGCCATTATGAAAGTCCCTCCTGCTTCCCTTGGCTTTTCAGACTCCCTCTTTCCTCCTGCATGACTAACCACTCTACTCCACAGCTTGGTAAGTTCCTAATGGAGCCCTTTCACTGAAATCTTACCCTACATAAATATTTCCACGTGAACAAATAATTTAAAAATCCAGTACCTATGTGGTGTTTATCATAATTATTTTTGAGCTCTGTGGGAAAGGCTGCGTTTCACCCAGATGCTTCCCTTCCCCTTTAACAACACTAATAGGGTGGAGGAAAGATCTGAGCTTCCTGCAAGGTTCTTGTTATCATGTATTGACTCTATTGGTTTTTCAATAAATTCGGTTTTAAAAAAACCCTCCTAAATTATATATAAGCTGTCCACATAGACAACTGAGTTATAGAATAAAGAAATGGATTAGCATGTGCCGCAGTAATGGGTGTATCTTAAAGACTGAAGACATTTGTGCATAAATGTCCCTTTAAACTTTGAGGTGATGGCACCCAGCCAGTATTGTTACAAGACTGTAACAATACTTTTGAACTATCCTAGTGTCGCAGGCTGCAGCAAGTTTTTTCTACCTCCTATTGCTGTGCAGCATATCAGAGTAGATTGTATGTGGCTTTCCACATCAGTGTTAGAGGCTGCTGCATCTCCCTCAGAGGGGGGGAACTGTGATGTATGCAGAGCTTGCAACATGCTTCATTTTAGAAAGCAGCATGCTACCATAAAGTAATATTGCTGTTTCCCACCTCAATATAAAATGTTGACAAAATGCAAAAGGTTGAAAGAAATACCAGAAATACCAAACCTCAGCAGTATTCAGCTCTCCCCACACCTATTACGTTAGTTTAGAAGTTCAGGAAAGCAATAAAATAGAATTGAAAACAGAGCTTGCTTATAGAGACCTAGCAGAACCCGTGGTCTGGGGTTTATCACATCCCCCAAGGCCAGAGAAGGATTAATCTATACAGCATAGTTCTAATGATTATTTGTCAAATGTGATTCCCCTAATGGAAGTACCAGGACTAACATTTTCCATAGTTTGATAGATCACATTTTCAAGTTGCTCATACTCATTTTTCCCCTACTCAGTTCTGCAGGTCTGTTGCATCTCAGGTGACACTTCACTATAATTCAAAAAAATTTTTATTGTAGCTTTTTGCCTGAAAATGTTATAGAATTTTATCTTTCATACAACATTTTTTCTTTATAAACCTATCTTTGGAAAAAAAATGCATTCTGTGCAGCACATATCCTAGTCTAGGTCCTTCCACCAAGAACAGCAGATGTCCAAAATTTTTAGGGGAAGCACTTTAATATACATCAGCGAGTTGAACCGATCTGGAGCTTTCCAGTGCTAGACTTATTTGAAAAAAAGTATGAGCTACCATACGTTGAGTTCCTTCTAAAGCATGGCTCCCATGGCAGCAAAGAGTGTCCTGTTAGGGGTATTTGATGAAGCAGAGAGTGCTGAGTGACTTCAGGTGATGGCTCCAAGTATTTGGGCAACTACAACTCTACTTCTTATTTCTGTGATAGGAAAGACCAAAATGACTCCAGACTAACCAAAGCTCTCAGGTGGGCAGTGGAATCCCAACCTTCATTACAGAAGAAACAATGAGAAAAATAGTTTAGCTTACATGTTAACGCGCCAGCAACAGACTACGCATTGCACCCGGAAACTTTGTTTTTTCTTTCCTGTACTGCTCACAGGTGAGAAGACACTCTCCACAATGAGAACTGGCTTCTGTGAGCAAAAGCCAACAGAAGCAGCAACTGTATTGTATGGGAGCAATTGTATTGTATGGAAGGAAGATATATTCAACAGGAGATAAATACTGATCTGAGTACATATACAGCACTGAAACACTGGCATCACTCAGCAGATGAAAATAATGGTATGAGCTAAAGCAAAGGACAGAAGGGAAGCAAATAGACTCTGGTTGATACAAAGGCACAAGTTTAACGTGAAGGCCTATCAGGTATGCCGTATCTATTAAGATCCTGATGAAAAAAAATTGTGGTCTAAAAGCTGTCTATCTATCTCAGACTTCCAAGATAGTTTTGCCCTTAAATCTTTTAAGAGGCAAAGAATACATTTAAAAGAAGCCTGAACCTGGTAAACTGATACAATGATTTATTACAAAAATTTGATCCAGCCACAATGTACTGAAGAACAGTGAGTAATATGGTGGCAAGATATCACTTCATTAACTCTATTCTGATCAAAAAGGTGGTTTTTCTAACATTAAGAAGCATATATGAGAGTTCAGCTGAAAAAATTAACCATACTGTCAGCTACAGAAAATGTAGAAGCCAAAGCAAAACCCTCTTGTGACTGCTTTAAAAAATTACAATCTTGTAGTAATGAAAACAGCATTTTTATTTCTACAAAAAAAAGAATGAAGAAAGTTTGACATCTACTGCTAGTATGACAAGCAGTGCAGCCAGTGTCATATTTTTGTGCATTCTTTCTGCATTCACAGAAAATATTTTCCTGTTCACAAAGATTTTAACAAATTTCCCCTCCTCTGAACCGCATTACAGGCTGTATTGCACAGACACATGGGTAAGATCTTTGCAGACAGACCTGTGATCCCTTTTTCTGCAGTCTGGGAAGGCCAGCTCCCTGCTGAATATGACTGGGCTGCAGCTAGGAAATCCATAAATCTGTTAGTTTGAAGATTTGCACATCAACAACGAGGAGCAAAAAAAGATACACGATTTGAAGATAAAACTTGTCAAAACTCTTCAGAAAACTATTCCAACTATCAAGCACATTCATTAAAAGCTTTTTGGTTCTTTTTCTTTCACTGCTTTGAAAATGGTAGAATAAGGGGACATGTGATGTGACTGTGGAGTATGCTCTCCCTGCAGTAAAAGCATGCTTTATCCTGGAGGCTATGACTGTCAGTGAAGAGTCTACCTCACTGGGAGTTTTTTAACTCCCAAACAATAATGTTTCCAATCCCCTCCTGAGAATGTTGTTAGGATGGTAATCTAAGGCTTACTAAACTTTACTTCTACTTACATATCAATCTCCTGAGTGCCTGTCTCCTCTTCATAACAATCATCACTCAAGCTTTCAGTAACAATGTAGATCAACCTGCAAATAAAAAAAAAAGTTACTAATGCCTGCTCCACTCACTGGCAAAGCTGTGACCACCTTGGGAGGCCAGCAGAATGAGCTCATTACAATGCACAAGCCCAAGCCAATCTGCAGTACATGGGAGAGGCGTAATCAGTTTTACCTTCTCATTGTAATGCTTAATAAAAATAGATAATAAAGCATTTGGAGTACCATTGAAGCAAAATGCTGGTTAAAATGAACCTGATAATAAAAGGCTCAGTGGGCTTTCTTGAATCAAGTGGCAGCCTCAAGCAATCAAAAAGAATTTCCCAAGAGCTTGCTTAATAAAGGAATAAAAGGAAACATTTACTTCACATGGCTCATTCTCCTTATGTTCTGTGGTTTAACTGTGTTTGTGCTTGAGACCCACAGTGATGGCTTCCAGCCCTTACAGAGCAATAACATCCTATGTCCCTTTGTCAGGGCAAGCTGCCCGGGTTGCAGGCATAGAAACCACCTCTGTTTCTCAGATGTCCAGAAGGAACTTAAAAAACCCTCTAGTTAAGCATGAAGAGAGGGATAAGGAGTAAACCTTGTTTCTTCAGTTCTAAGTGTCAGGATGTCACCTATGGATGGTGATGGCCAACAATTGAAAACGCAGGGCAGTGTACAGTGGGACATACAATATGAGTGATTTTGTGCATTTGAAGGACATATGGTTAGGAGAAATCCAGGATATTAAAAAAGTATTAAAAAGGCATAAGCACAGTCTTTATTTTCCACATTCCTTTAGCTGTCTCTCAAGTAATGAAATTTGTAGGGTTAATGCACAATGTAAACCAGGTATTTTTCTTGTTATTTTATTTTACTCAACAATTCTGTGTTTGTGTGCTGCACTTTTCCCAGTGCCACCTGACTAGCAGTGGTTAATGGGTCCTGCCTGTAAATGGGAGGTGGAATAGACCATCAACACAGGCCTACCAGGGAAGGTCTACCTTTCAATCAAATACTATGCTTTGTCAGACATTGAAACTCTTCCAGCAGACACAGATTTTGGCATTAATCACATTATGTAGGGAAATTCTGTCTTTCAATGAGGAGAAAGCTTTTTTATTTTGAAAGAAAAAGCCTGATCTATATTCCACTGAAATGAATGAAAATGCTCCCTTTAACTTTAAAACGAAACGTTGATTGGATTTTTAATTCATTATCTCATTTCATATGTAAAGTAAGGCTGGTAAATCTTCTGTTTACCTGCAGTACTGAAAATTGCCAGGACACGTTATGTATTGCAAGGAAAGGTGGCACAGAGCAAGGTAGTAGGTTCAACAGCCCATGGGGTGGGAAGAGGAACCTTCTGCATGATACTTCAGAGAAAAACTTGCAGACCTCCAACACTACTATAGCCATGGTGAACTGTCACTGTGCTTTGCTTTTTTCCCCCAAATGCAACATTTATACCCATCAAACATCTTCCATTAAAAACATTCCTTTTCTCTTTTTCTTACTCTGTATCTTACATCTCTGCCAATTGACAGTAATAAATTGACAAAATCCACCTAGGTTTTCTTTGAGGATTGTCAGAATATGTTTTGAAGAGACAGAGTCAGCAAGAAAGGAAGATGCATCTGTTTATACATTCTAGTCTTGTGACAAAGTAAAATATTTAGCAGTTTGCTAATGAAGGTGGAAAATCGAATGTGTTCTGCAAAATGAAGCAATCCTTTGATAATCTGCTTAATGAGATGAAGGTTAGTTGATCACAGTTTGTGGTTTAAAGTCCCAAACTACCTGGATGGAGGAAAAAATACAAAGAAGAAAGAAGTTAAACATTTTCTCTTCTTTTCTCTAGCTCCCCTCCTTTTTTATCGTTTCAAGAACAGAGGAGGGGAGAAGCACCAGGTCCAAATATAGCAGAAAAATAAGATACACACTTACATAAAGAAAGTAGCTGTTCTCATTTAATATACTGTAGGGAAAAAATGGTACCCAATTCGCAATGATAAGCTACAAATCAGTTTGCTCTAGTTGTTTAATAATCTAATACATTATATTTAATAGCCTGACAGTATGAACCCATATAGTCACATAATATCCAGCATTATTCAGTTCGATTGAATTTAAATAGAAGGGCTAAATACCGTCAACATTTTCTCCAGTGGAATTAACTGAATAAATGTAAATATGAATAATATGGATACAACTCACTTGCTTGAACTGCCTTGTAGATTGAATCAAGGACAGAAATAACCTATGTGTATGTGCTACTGACTTGAATACTTAGAGCAAAATTTAGAAGCATTACATAAGCTAAAAGGCTATAGGAGCCTAGATATACAAGCTTCACAGGCATATTGTCTTTTCCTTAGCAAGTGACAGAATTTTGAAGCCAGATAGTATTCAAGATTGAAAAGTTCACTAAATCCACTATCTCTATAAAGTTCATAAAAGACAATTTTGCACATATTGCTCTTAAATTGCACTTTTATTTTACAAAACTACTTTCAGAAAAAAATTTACCATGCAATTCCACAATTCATAGATGCTATGGACAAAGAAGAACTCTTTTCCACCATTTCATAGTGCCTGTCTGTTGAGGTTCATACAAAACACCAATATTTACTTCATAATGAAGGCTCACTAAATGGCCCTTGAAAACTGTGTGAAATTATCATGATACAATGCATGTAGAAGGTATTTTATACTTTTAAACTCCTTCTGCCTACAACCTTAATGATGGCAACTGACCAGTTCTGGGCTTCCCAGTTATTTAGTGTGTTGTGCCCTTTGAAACTGAATGGAATTAATGGTGCCCTGTGTATCTGGCATTGAATAATCTTACTACCTTTTGTAGTAAATATTTTAAGCATAAAGCGAACACTAACTTTCAGTGTATGATGCAGTTCATGATAAATTGATTACTTAATAAGTACTGCTAGTGTATGACCTTGACACATTTGTGTTTCCCACTGTCCTGGTTATCTTCATTCCATGTGTTACAGCATGTAATTTCTTTGTTAAGAAAGAGCAGGCGTCTCAGCTAAATATGTGTAACACTTCCTAACAAAGCTCACAGAACAGGAAAGCTGAAATGTGAAAATACCTCCTCTGCTTTTTGTCTGATTAAGGTGTATCAAAGGGAATGGATCCAGCACACAGAGCAAGAAATTATGTTTTAAGGGTGGTTTTTGATACATTCTATCTTGTTTGTTTATTAGAAATCATTCCTATGAATTATCCACATTCGGAGCCAGCAACTGCTACTTAATTATGATACTATCAGTGCTGAATGAAGAATGACTTGGAAAACAAAATCCTTCATACAATTTATCAGCCTGAATAACAATT
This sequence comes from Pachyramphus minor, assembly GCA_013397135.1. Taxonomy (NCBI): domain Eukaryota; kingdom Metazoa; phylum Chordata; class Aves; order Passeriformes; family Tyrannidae; genus Pachyramphus; species Pachyramphus minor. Next base: position 229,142 of record VYXB01003277.1, on the reverse strand, counting down.
TCAAATAATTAGAGTCATGGACTGCCACAGCATGCAGATGGTGCTGTAAAGCCAACTATCTAGAATCAGTCCAATCAATATGGTTTTATCTCGGGAAGGGTGTTATTCAAAGCCATACAGGAAGGTCACCATGATTCCATTTTTTATTAGCTTCTCTTTCCTTAAATGACTGTTGAGAGATCTTTTTACTTTAACATTATCATTTTCCCTGTACGTGGCATAAATGATGTTCAGAAAGGTATGTTCAGATTCTAATATATCATATGACAAATGCACAGAGACGAAGAAAGACAAAACCCACAGACTAATTTATAGGAATCAAAATTCCCATTAATTTTGACACAATGAGGAGGCTAAATTTAAAAAAAAAATAGAAAAGGCAAAGTTAAGGTTTCCTTGGCAACCTTACTTTGACTCTTTCCATGACTTAAAAGATGGTCTTACATTCTTTTGCTCAGGCAATTCTTATTTGACATTTGATTTTTCCTCCCACTTCAGTGTACAGTTACCATCCTCTACTTACTGTTTAGTCACTTTATTGAGTCAAATAAAGCTGTCTTTTACAAAATCTGGCTGAAGGAAGGGTCAACATTTTAATTCTCACAGAGAAATAAAAGCAACCTTTTAAATGTTTTTACTAAATAATTTTGTTAATTTACTATTATTATTAATCATCATCATCATAGTCTATATTTTTTCCTCTATTCTGTGAAGAGTCATAAATGCTGCATAGCCCCCAGAAACCTAAACCAAGACTAAAACTACTGCTTCATCCAGTTTTGCTCAAAAGCTGTTCTAACAACTGGTCCTGCAAGGAGTTGAATGGTGATACTATTCCATTTCCAGATTGCTCTTAAGAGCACTGATCATCCATAAAATTTCATATAGCCAGCACAAAGAGATAGGGAAGGTCTAACAGTCTTGATGTTTACAGTGGAGAATTGTGGACAACTCTGGGGCCAGAAGCAGCTACTTGGTGGTGTGGGGGAGGGAGACATGAACATGTGGCCATCTCTGGATCTCTGCACAGCCATGAATGCTGAGTTCTGCATTTCAGTTTCTTTCTGTACCTCCTCCTGACCAAGGGCACTGCAGCCACTGCACTTGGTCAAGTCTGGCTGCTAGGGACAAGCTTGGCAAATTTGATTGTTCAGTGAAAAGGAAAAGCTGTTCTCCGTGAGTGAAATACAGACCTGCTGTAATACAGTTGACTTCAGCCAAGCTCTCTTCTAGGACTGTAGCTAAATGAAACAAGAAAGATGGAATTAAAAAAAAAAAAGAAGTAAAATTTTGTGTCTTTTATTGCAACTCTTGTTGCAATAAATTAATTAAAAAAATTAAAAAACTCTAGTTGCAATAAAAATACTCTAAGATTTGTACAAATTTCCTATACTGTGTGTGACAGAAGCAGTGCACTCCAGCCCTGATCTTGATTCAGTTTTTCTCTTTTTTATTCTTTTATAAAGAATTAGCTCAAACATGCATATATATTGACATAATTTGGGGTTGTCATGGCAATGCTGCTATACCAGAAATAAATGCAGTGTGAAAGTATAGTGTAATTGTAATCAGAACTTAGACTTGAAAGGAAATATTTCTGAGACAACTTTAAGTCAAAACAATGCAAGTACCTTTTTTTAATGCATTTGAGATCTTATTTTTATAGCAGATCTTTAAGCAGAAAGGGCATTCCTGAGGGCTCACTGAAGTCAATCAGATTCTCAATTCTCACTGTTGATTTTAGTGATTGTTCTTTCAGAAGTGTATATTTATTTTGCTTTGACCCTATGCCTGCCAAAACACGAAAAGCAGACTTATTCCTTTCAGTATTTGCACTTCTGATGTTTTCTTAGTTTCAGGCTGTGGCCAATGAGTATCAGTGTGGATGCAGGTGAAGGGGGGGCTTTCTTACAGTCAGTCTGTAAGTTCCTGTCTTGGAAACAATGGCTTCATCTACACACCAGTGTCTATAAAGGAACATGTGTGGGGAGCAGGAGGAGAGGGATGAAGATTAAACCATTTACAGTCTCCTCCATGCTGCCTTTGAAAGAACAGTAAGAGACACAGTTGAAGGGATGGGAGGAAATTGTGGCAAACCATGCACAAAACATCACAGGGAAGGGGAGGGGGACATATAGCTAATATGCCCTAAGGCAGCAGGACTTATGTCATAGAATATCTTTTAAACAGTGTCACGATTTGGAAGGTAGGGGGGACTTCATCAAGGTGCTTGAATTTTGAGCATTAATAAAAGGCTGACCTTGATAATACAGCTTCAAGATAGAAGGCTGTCTTTTTTGTTACAGTAAGTCAGTCTCTTGCAACTATTTCTGCTGAGATGTCTGTCTGAACATCGGCAATGCTTCTGCTGTCAGAGTCTTAAGACCCTTTAATACTTTTATAAAGGACATTTTTCCTCCTGGAAAAACCTTGCCATTTGATACCTTTACCAAAGCTAAGAAATAGTTCTTTGTCCTTGCCTTTAATTTCAATTACTTCTTTTCAGAAAATGAATTATATTTCCTTTTCTGCTTTTGTCAATAAAAACAAAAATCGGGGTATTTGTGTACCTTGGTTACAGATGAATCTGGGAATAAGTATGAATTTCACTTAAATGTCACAACTGCATTCAGAATGTCAGTTTCTAGTATAGCTTTGCTATCTAAATGGCAATTTTTCTCTCATAGGTTATGCTGTGTCATAAAATAAGACTCAATGCTCTTGGCCTTCATTATAACTTTTAATTTGCTTACAGTAGACATGGTATTTGATGTGAGGCTGCAGCAATGCTGAATACAGTGGGACAATCCCCTCCTTTGCCTGGCTCGTGGTACTATGTTTGATGCACCCGAGAATGGGGTTTGCCCTCCTGGGTGCTGGGGCTCACTGATGACTCACGTTGAGCTGCTGCCAACCAGTACCCCCCAGGTCTCTCTCTGTAGGGCTGCTCTCCAGCCACTCCTCTCCCAGTTTGTGCTTGTACCAGGTGTTATTCTATCATAGGTGCAGAATCTGGCATTTAGATGGTTAAATTTCAGTGCTGACACGGGAGGCACTAAACACCAACATTTCTCTAAACATCTCCTACCGCACTGAGCATTCACAGTCCTGAAGCAGGAAAGTAGAGTTAGCCTTTTGCTTTTTTAAGTCAGGTCACATTTTATACATATATATATATGTGTGTGTGTATGTGTGTGCGTGCATGTGTGTGATTTCAACCATCACATATTTTTAATAAATATATAGAAAATCATTTAATACATTATATTATAGTTTTTTATAATGTACAAGAAATAAAATAATATCATCCTGGCAGCATTCTAAAAAGGCATAGAGGAAGCTAAATAAGAAACACTTTGTGTTGGCAGAAAGTAGAGAGGAAAATAACATATTCAGTGAGTGCATAATCATTTACAGGTGATTTTGATACATCAAATAGCAGAGTCAGCGCAGCAAGTTGGTGTATCCAGAACAATCACTCAATGAGAAAGGTTTCATAAAAATAAGAGCGTGTTTTTTGATTCAAGAATTGATTTTAATGGATATGATGTGGATAAAAGGCTGCACAGTATTCTGAAAACTGAGGGGTTGCTGTAAATGTTTTACTTTGCAGACAGATGATTCTGCCAAAGATGGTATGTCTGGTTTTCAAGGGACAAAAGAAACTGAGTGGCAGGAAACTTTAACTTAGGGAACGGACACATCATATTACCAGAGTATGCTTTTGAGCAAGGAGGAGGAAGGGAGGAAATTAAAAACCTTTCAGACAGCTTGCAATGAAATGCAGGTAACTGAGACACAAAACTGTTTTTTGTTACACAGTCCATTGCTACTTAGGGGTCACAGGAAAGCAAGAAGGACTGGAGACTTCATGTCTCTGACACTAGCTGAGGAGGAAAATGGACCTGTAAAAGAGATATTACACTTCAGTGGCACGTGTGAAAACAAACTGACTGCTAATAAGGCCCTGGAATTCAGACTCCTGAAACAGTGCAACAGATTAGTTTTCTTCATAAATAGCAATTAAAATTTGACTTCACTGCTTTCATGGATCAGTTCTAAGTACAGAGGACTGCACTACTGCACGGCTCATTCTATATATAATTTATTTGAAAGTAAAACTGTCAGATCTGCTACAAAAATTTTCACAGCCTATTCTTACTGAATGTCCACAATAAGATGTAATTGAGAAGAATAAACCAATCCAGACACAAAAAACCTTACAAAATTGAGAATTTTTCTAAAACAGTCATAATTTTTAAACGAAAAATTTAACATAATAAAGTGTGTGAATTCACAACTGAGCAATTAAAGTAATTTAAATGAATCATCTGAAGTTATAGGAAGGAAAACAAATTGTAAAGGATGACAGTATTTAGTTTTAAAAAGTAGTACAGTCTAATATGGTATCACAAGCACTGAAATCAAAACCAATTTTTGTTATATAGCTATTTCCAACATCACTGAAATCTGAACTAAGAATAAATTAAAGAAAGCTTAATAGGTGTAAGCTCTGCTTTCTCCACACTGCTTGGCAGTCTTTTGGATGTTGCTTCCAGTGTCACAGCCTTTGCAGTGTTTCTGCCATCCTCTTAAAAAAATTGTAAGTGGAATGGAATGATTTATTTGTACTTATCAACTCTGAGACCAAAAGCTGTTGTTCTGAATATCTTATCTAGTTTCCTTTATATGTAATCTATGCATGTATATTTTTCCAGAAGCCAAATGAAAGAATTTTGTGTTCTTTTCAAGGCACCTAATCTCATTTAAAAGACTCCAGTGCAATGGAAAATGTATCTCTTCTCTACGTAATCTCTCCAATTGGAAATTAACTTCATTGCTAGGAAATTACATCTGATTTCAGTGTTGAATTTGTATGACTTTGGCTTTAAGGTGCTGGTTCTTATTATTTCTTTGCCCATCAGAGAAAAGGAAAAAAGTTAACACCACTGTCATTTAACTTTTTCCTTAATACTTTTACTACTATACCACAAAAAAATAATTTCTTACCCTTCTTATAATTTATACCGCAAGTACATCTTTAGAATCCCAAGTACTTACTCACTTTGTGATGCATCCCGTCCTTTCCAGACAGGGGACTCCAAAGGCAACACTGCAGTACTAATATTCCTGGTGTAATGAACAGACCTGCACAGCCATTAGACAACAGGTGATGGACCCGTTCCCTTCCTTGGCCTGAGGGGAAAATGACTTCCTGCAATTCAGAGCCTTTTCTGTTGCCTTGACTTTTTGACATTGAGCTGCCTTAGAGAGCAACTGAAGAATGTTTGTTATCAAGCAGGGAAAAGAAACAGTGACTAAGCCCTTAATGAGCAAAAGGGGACAAAAGGTTGTGAGAGTTTTAGTCTTGTCCATATAAACATAATGCATTCAAATAGCTAGCTGCTGTAGATAATGCATTTAGAGGGGAAATGAGAGATACAACAAGGAGGATTTCTAACCATTGGAACCACTACCTAGAGATGCAGGGGGCATTAATTACTTGAAGTCATTTAAAAAAGGAGTAACTCTTTCTCATGAATTACCTAGCCTAATTAATAGGTAAACTGTCTGGAAAGCCTTTATAGAAAGGCTCCAAAATCAAACTACTCCTTTCTGACCTTCAAAACCATAACTCAGGGGAAAAGATGATTGATAAATCCTACCCACCAGTAGTAAATTGATCACGCATAAGTTTACTGATGAGTTAGTGAGTAATAAAGTGAAATTTAACTTGTGGGAAATACTGAAGTAAAAATGAACTAACAATATGCTTGCAGATATTACATATCTTTACATGCACAACACCCCTCCGTAACAAGTACTACGTATGAAGTCTTGGACAGCTTTTGGGTGAGAAGGGAAGCTCTGCTGAAGCATCCTGCTTAATGGGAAAGAACAGCTCACACAAGGGCTGAAGATGCTCCCAAAAGTCTCCTCGGATATAGCTGGTAGGGTTTAGCTCTGAATTTCACTACAGCTTGGATAAAACAAAGCATAATCTCCTTGCTGTAAACCTGAAGGTATGAGGAAGAGCAAGATGGGTTTTATTCAGTTTCTTTCCTCTTGCTAAGTGAAGTAGGTGTAAATCTGCTTCCTGGAAGTTCACATGAATCCTGTTAAGTAGTAACATTAACAACACAAAAAAAAAGCATCTGTGAATTTACTAAGGCATTCTAATAGGTTAGATGTCGATGTCTTGCCTTCAGAGTGAGAAGAAATATTTGGAATTTGTCTTCAAAATTTCTTTAGGAGTCTAAAACCAGTATCTTAAAGAAACATGGATTATTAAAACTCTCTCACATTTTGAGGCTATTTTTGTTTCTTGTGACTCAGATTTTCAACTGTTTAGGGTTGGGATTTTTTTCACTTAAAATTGGTGCAAACACAAGTAGGTTTCCTTATCTTTCTGAAAAATCACCAGGTGCTTGATGAATCCTCTAGGCATGACATATGGCAGCTCAGTAGGTGGCTAGAACTGATGTATTTTTCCTTTTGAAAAAACATAAACTTGATTCCAGTATGAAAAAAATACAGCTAAAGTAGCATTTCAATTTTGCAAAGAGCAAGATCGAATGAGATGATTCTTATCCCACTAATGAAGATATTTGGAAGAGGAACCAGAAAAAAAAGTACACTTTGTACACAGAGTTAAGTCTAGCAAACCTACTGTGGACTTGAGGAGGAGGCAGCAAAGGTTTGAAAGCTGCATGTGGAGCATGCAGATGGCAAATACAAGCAACTCCCTGCAGAGTTTTCTCTGTGGCTGTGGGAGTGGGATCCTCGATTATTGAAGGTGAGGATATTTATGAATTGCTCTCCCACACATCTTTCAGCTTGACTGAGCCCAGGAAGGTAGCAGAGGAGTCTCTCTTGCCCATGTACCATTGTACACAGACTACTGTCTCTGAGGGAAACTCCAAGTAGTTTTCTACTGCTCGCTTTCTCTGCTGCCCTCCAGCATGGGAAACATCACTAGCAAGAGTGAAAATAGGGCTTTTTTTATGGGTAGTGGGTCACGGCCGCTGCCTAGATGAGGTTGCTGAGTGAGGGGATAATCTGACCTCCACGTCACACACAGAGAGGTCATTGGAGGGGACACTTAAGTCTCGTCACAAGCCACTCTGAGAAAGAAAGGGGGTAAGAATAGGAGCAATCCCTTAGTCCAATGAAGACTTTGCCTCTTCAACTTTTTCTTCTCACCTCCTGTGGTTTTGATTGTTGTATCACCTGCTTCCTCACAAATTGCTTTGGATTTTTTAATCTTTAACTCTCTCAAGATTGTTTATTAGTGCATTAAGTCACATTCTTTATCAAAGACACAGCTTTGTCCCCGGGTCCCAGGTTGGCAGCTGTCACACCAAGTTTTTTTGAGCCCACATACCACAGTATGTGCACCAAAGCATGCAAGGCTTTGAAAGGGTCTTCCTTCAGGCCTTCAGAAACACCCTTCTTATTGGGTTTATGTAGGTTTGGCTTTGGACTAATAGTTATTTATAGAAATATGAAATAATAATCTAGATAATAATATAAACTCTGATGGTCAGTTTTAGAATGCTTCTTGGTACTAGGGTCCTCCTATGTCCTGGGACAGATAGAGGAATACCACTGGTCAGGGACTGCTGCCTACTGACCGTGGAATGGAGTGTAAATCACTACCAGGTACCTCATTTAAGAATAAGTAGCTGCATAAAGATTATTTGTGAATTTTGATGGGGCTGTGAAGCCAAGTGGAAAACTACAATGTTTTAGTATCAAAGGAATAAGAAGGCTCATTCTCTGCTTGAAGGTGCCTGGCAAAAATGTGTAAAAATCTGCTTTCCAAGAAAAAATTTTTTGCAAAATTATGGATTCTTAATACAAGCTCCATGTATTTGTTCAAAGACTTGAAGTTTTATAGGCAGAGTTATAAATTCATTACAGTTTTCCTGAGTGCTGACATTTTCCATTTGGGAATATGAGTGAAATGCCAGACATTCACAGACACAATTACTATTGTATATTTATAAGAAGGGCTCAGCATTGTGACAGCATTTGCATATAAAAATCCAACATACCTGCATATTCCTGAACTACATAATTGATTGGGTGTCTTTATTTTGCATTCAAATATGTTTTAATCTTGGTTGAAAATTCCCTATGAAATTTACCATTTCTGATCAAATTTTGAAAATAAAATTACTGCCTTTGTGCTTGCTTTAATAATAGATACGATGCAGTTTAGATGCAATCAAACATTTAAGCTAATGTTAAAGGGAAAACAAACAAAAAACTGACACAAAATCTGGATAGTATGTCACAAAAGTGACATTTAAGACCATGGAGAAAGTGAAGGGCTAAGAGACCAGTGGCTTAAAAATATTATTCAGCTTTTCAGGTAAGTAATAGTTCTTTTTAGCTGGTATTCCATGATCTCTTACAAAGGCCTTGGTTCTTTTCTTTCCAGTCAATCAGTGATAGGACAGGCAATGTATTACCTCTCTAGATGAGACTTCTCAACGATAACTGCCTGACACTACTCCCATATGCTCTGAAGCCAGAGTACCACGGACGCTGGAAGAGGTCATATAACATTGAAAGAGAAAGAATGACACAAGCCTTTTCCTGTCAGAGAGCCAGTTTGGGTCCCTCAGTCTGCTACTTGCCTAGACCTTCCTCAGCCCCAAGTCAGAATGATTAAATTCCTGGTATGAGTACTGCAACACTGTAAAAGATCATTGAGCACCGCGTAAATGGTCTTACTTATCCATTCTTGTCTCTAAAAGTCATTGAACATCCTTAGTCCTCTAGCTTCTGGTAGCATGAAATTGCTCATACATAACCACAGTGTTCATTGTAACACAATATGTCCAGAAACACAAGGAATCATTCCCCACTATAGAAGACAATATAATGCAGAAACCCCCCCCTCTTTCTATGCGTAGGGCACAGTTAATATCCAGTAAGCTACTACCTGCCAAGATTGATACATTCTTCATTTCTAACCCTCACGTCAGGCAAAGCTTCCAACCAGCACAGTATTTTTCTCCCGTAGATAGGACAGGGGATTGAATTTATTTCTTTGCTAGGTTTTCCAGGGCCTTGTATGCCAGGGCTACATTCCATTTATTCTGGAAATTTACTATAGGCTGAGGATAAGGTTAGCAATCCAGGTGCCTAATGAATTCTGGGATATTTGATATGTTAGACATTATTTTTGAAAAGTTTTTTTTTATTCTTTTGCCAGTTGCTCAGAGACTGAGAAGGGTTTAAAGCCAAATAAATGGAAAATTAATGTAACTGAAAATTTAGCAATTGACCAGATAAAACTGTTGAAGGATAAAGCAACACTGTTATTGGAATTACTTTATTGTTAATTCACTTGGTTTATTCATATCAAAGAATTAATGCAGTTAAAAATATTTTATATTTCATGTCTCAGAACTGTAAAGATAATTTAAACACTTCAGGCTGCAGATCAATGTTTTGTTATATTTGGAAACATTTTGCTTATATTCAGTAAAATGTATTATTTTCTAAATCTGCAAATTTATGAAGTGTGAGAGTCACTGAACAGCATCTAATACATATATACCCTACTGGATAACCTCCTTTATACTTGACATCTCATTAAAAAAGTGATAAAGTAATTTATCACAAAGTTCAGTTTATTTGGTTGAAGAGAAGTAGTTTTATGTAAGTCTGTCAGTGAAAATGATTAAATAGTCTATTGGAATGAACACAATTTTGAAAACATAGATGAAACTGAATTAGAGACAATTACAATCCAGCTAATCTGAATAGACAGCACGTCTACACAACAAATGCAGAGTAAATAACATCTCCTCATCTTGTGACTAATGTTTCCTTTTTTCATTGTCAATCTAGCATGCTAAAGCAAACTTTTGAAAAATTAGTATTGGAACAGATTGTTTGAATAATTTGAATTTATCCTGCAAAAAAAGCGAAAGTCAGGTGAACTAAAGAAGAGAAATCATGCTCTGGGATGATCTTAAGGCTGTGTTTACACATGGCCCCATTCATACTGGCTCTAGACCTACATATTTGGGGGTATCCGGGGCAGATGCCCACGTATCAGATGTGAGTCAGCTCAGAGCAAGACACAGAGTTACTTGGTTTGCCCATGGCAGGAGCACCCTAAGCATTAACTCAAGTTTGAAATCAAGTTAGCTGCAAGATAGCACTTTCCCATGTGAATTGAGGAAAAACAAACAAACAAGCAAACAGATCTCCTTTCACACTAATTTTCAGCTGTAGAAAGTCACTCTACTGCATCTATATAGGAAAGACATTTTACCTGTATATACCTCATTTTATTCCACCACAAATGGAAATAAAGACACTCTTCCATATAGAATCTTTAAAAATCTTGTAATAAAATGTTCTAGAAAACAGCTTGTTACTCCTAAACTGGTCATTCGGCCCTATTTTCTGTAAGCAGTGTATATGTTTGTGACAGACAACTGGAAGGAAGCTCTTAAATCAGTGAGTTTAGCCCCCTGCTTGGATTGTATCATCATTGCATCATCTTTCTCAGAAAATAATTGAGCTCTACCTTGAAACTAGTTAGATGCCTTCTGTTGAAAGTCTCATTAATTGTGTGTAATAATGATGAGGATTTTTTTAACTTTTATTATTTTGAGCCTAAATCCATTCCTACTCAGTATATATCCATGTGGGGGTTTATTGGGGGTTGTTTTTTTTGGCTTTTTTTCCCCTCCCTGTAATACTGTGCTGTGGTTTAATTATGTGTTCACCCCTTAGCATATGCCACATCTTCCTTCAGCGCTGCCAAGGGGTGAACACAGGCATTTGCAGAACACCAGAGGAAGTCTCTCAAAAGCAAAAAAAAAAAAAAAATTAAAACTTCTCAAAAAAGCTGTTAATAATCTTTTTTACCTGCACTGAACTTCAGTCTGCCAAGCAGGTAAAATAGGCTAGTAGCCTCTGCTGGAAGTACCTCTCCCAGAATGTCTTAGGAACACCTTCACTTTTTTTGCCAGCTTCTCTGTGGTAGCTCAGAAGATACCAGTGCTCACATAACACCATTTCTATGCCTCATTCTGCTTCAGCTGATTAATTCTTTATTACTGCAGAAATATTCTTATGAGTCCTTAAGCACACAGTCTTCCATTTTATACATCATTAAATTTAATCCCATTTCCATCACTGCAGTCCCCAACATCATGCTGTTCTTCCTGACTTGCCTATTTATTGAAAAAGTCGTGCTGGAAGAAAGTTTTATCATCAGACTTGGTTTTGTGCTAAGAAAAATAATGAAAATATTGATAAATGACTCTGATTAGCAATTTTTTTTTGAGAATCCTCACTGTTGCCTTTCTCTGGTGACTTACCCTCTGCAGAACACCCATTTCCATTTCGTCTTTGAGCAGTTCTCCTCATACCTTCAGTTAGTTACACTAATACATTACGCACATTACAATTATGTCTCTCATTCTTCAGTCACACGGTGATTTTCTTAATGTAAGAAAACATTATCTTCTATACATAATTTAAGAAAGAATTTTATTTATTTATTATATCACTGTGTGTTTCATAATTTTTTCCTTCAAAATTTCCTTCAAAATCCTTTCAATGCTGTGCAATCTAATTCATCCTTCAAACTTAAACATCTGACTTGACCTTCCAAATTTTAATTAATCAGTTCTCCTAAAAATGCCTAAATTCACCACATGCAAGAGAGAAAAGCTGACATTTTAGAAATTCTTCAGAGAAAAAGCCTGTCTACGTTACTAGGGTGTTAAAACACAGGCTTTCTAAAAGTCTTCAAATACTATTTAAAAACTTTTAAAAAAAGATTTAATGTAATTTTTCTTATTTTCATTATTCTTAAAATGTATTGGTGGGGTCCATGTGAGAGTGAAATTAATATCAACTAATATTAATTGTCCAAAGTATGTATGCCCAGTATAAGGCAGACTCTCCAAATTCTCTTCCAGTGAAAAGAGAGACCAGAGCTTCTCAAACTAGCCACCCCAAAGCATTGTTCAAGTTATGTGAGATGAATTAAATTTGGCTGTAACATATTGCTTTCCACTGACTAATAGGAGACCAGGTAATTGTAATGAAACAAGATGCTTAAAGTTTAAACAGTTAAAATTTTAAATGGTTTAAATTAGGGAAGATTCATTCAATTCTAAAAGATAGTTTTTCTTTTCTGTGTTACCTAATGTTTCAGTAAATCACCTTTTTTTTTTTTTTACTACCTCGGGTGTCTCGTGTTGCACTACTGTCCATAATAATAAAATAGGAAAGTCCCAAATATTGACATGTATGTTAATCTATCTGTGTTCATATTGGATCTCACCTTGTTCTCTGTTTTGACTTCCCTTTTTTTTCTTAACAAGTTTTAATTGTTTGTGTGCAAATAGACTTGAGTGGTTTAGTACTCTGCAGCTGTACTTCGAAGCTCTATGTTTTTTGTCAGAAGTATAAAAAATGGTCAGATCCATGGGAAAGTATTGTAAGTATTAAAAAATTATGATCCTGGCTCAGAAAATCATCCAGCTTCTATTTAAACTGAAGAGATTAATAAATAATAATAAATTAATAATTTGAGAATTATAATCCAATGATTTTTCTCCACAGTCTCATGGAAAATGTGAAACATTCAAAAATGCCAAAAAGAAAGAGACAGAGGGAAAAACAGTGGAGATGCCTCAGAATAGCCTGACTACCGAAGCCAAATATTTAAGTTTCTTCATGTTAAAACACTGAGTTATGGCAAGACCATTAGAAAATATTGTTACTTAGTTTTCCCTAGCCCTTTCTGTGGATGACAACATTGTCAAATAATCCTATATATATTTCTATGAGTTCTTAAAATCTCCACTAATCTCATTTTGATTGGTTTAGGGTATACTACATTTCAGAGCACCTTAGTCCAACTGCTAGATATTTCCCCACATACAACTCCATTTTCAGTTCTATTCTGAAGTAAATCTATTGTGTTGAGCTCCAGGTATACTTGTCTGTTGGAGAGTTTGACACAATGACACCTCCTCAGAAACTCCCATTGAAGTTCAGGTCTTCATGCAATTTTCATACGTGCCTCAACCTGTTAAAGTTTTTCAGAATGCTGGAAGCATGAGTGTTCCCAGGCTGGGTAATGAAGGAAGCCTTACTAAATTCCTTTTAACTGTCTGTCTTAATCCAGCGGATTGTTAAGAAAAGAACAGCAAATAGTTATTTGAAAAATGAGATATAATCATAGTTTCTTCAAGAACGTAAGAAAAAGATAACCTGATGGGTGAGTTAATAGGTGCACATCTATTCATACAGGAACACAGGGATGGATGAGCCTGGCAGGCTCCCTATGCTTTTGAAGCAATCACTCATTAAACATGTTAGCTGTTATTATGTTTGTGCTAAACTGCATTAGGAGCCTCCTGCTCCTAGACTTCAGTGCCATTGTGCTAAACACGGGCACACAGTAAGAGAATACTGACAGCCTCAACACATTTCCAGACTCACTGGTCAGAGGACAGCAAGTAATTGCATTATTTGTGCACAGGAGGTGGAGGTACCCAAAGATGAAGCAACTTGCTCTGCAATCTGCCAGTGATGCTTCAGGGAGGAGTCATTCTAAGGCAGCTGGATGACTGCTGGTAGCCAGGCCAGTTTGGGTATTCTTTCATAATGTTGTTGTGCTATATTCTTGTTGTGTTGTAGTTGTGGTGGTGGATTCTCAAATTAGATTCTCTAGTAAGAGAAATAATTTCCTTTACTTTCCTTTAAATTACGAGCTGAATATCAGACACATGGTGTACACAGCAACTGTGCGTGGAATAGATTTCTCAAAGTTTCAGCTCATGGAAAAAACCTAATTGTCTTTCTTGCTGCATTTTCACTTCTGTTTGTCTCTCCTGTTAGCCTGCTGTTAGAGACTTATGGAGAAAAGGAATGTTTCCCAAAGAAAGACGAATGAGATAAGTTACCAAATTAGTTCATTTCAGTTGCTTTTGTTCAAGTGACAGCTCAAAAGGACCTCAGGCTAAATGACTCAGAAGCGTGAGAAGAACTTGAGTACAATTTATTATCTTGACATCCTTTATATAACCTTTGTTTTGTGCTGTACTTCAGAAATTGCCTCATTAAATAAATTTCCAAACATCTCATTATTTTCTTTACCTTAATCTATTTTTAAGCAATCTCTTTTTCACCATGTGAAGATTCAGTTTTTGACAGACATCTGAGGACCTTTCACGGGATTTTTATATACCTCTTCATCACATGCCGCATACACAGCAGGGGAACCTGCCTTAGAATTACTGTTTTAATGGGTTTTGTCAACTTTTGGCCCCCACCTTTTTTTTAGATTTGAGCTCTGCTGGCAAGTTCATATGTATTATATTCTCTTACATCTTTGTCTTTTGATTCAATTTATCCCTGTATTGGTGATTGGCATAGTTTTTAGTTTTCCTTTTCTCTCCCTGTCAAGGTCAGATTTTAGGAGCCAGACTGGCTGAGCCAAGCAGCAGCATGCTATTTCCCTGTGCCTCTAAAGGTTGCAGGGGGTAGAGGCAATAAAAACCACATCAGAGCTGCCTCTGAATGACAGGCCCAGATCTGAGACTCTTGACAGCTTTTATCCATGCTGTTTGAACTGAATCAGATTGGGCATCAACTTTATCTACAATTAAACAAGAAACTGACTTTAATAAGAGGACAAATAGAGACTGCAGTGCTGGCCTGTCATAAAAAGGTGTAGAAAAAGCCATTTCAAATCTTGACAATAGGCACAGAGATAAAAAACTTGAATATCCTGATGGTCTACACCTTCTATTCTATGCTTTGTATAAATGTTTCCTTTTCAGCCTAATTTTGCTTATCTTACATAAGCATATCTACAGTGTGTCAAATCATTGGCTTTCCAGTAGTGGCCAAAAAGCTTGGGGCACTGTATGGGATCAGAACAAATACATATGGTATTTTTCTGATGATTCTCCCAGCCCATTACCATCTGCCCTTCAAGCACCTCCTGAGCTGGGAGTTGTTTCTATGAAATTAGCAACTCCTGGTGCATTTCTCTTCCGTGAAATTCTCCAGTCTCTCCTTGAAGCCATTTAAGATTTTAGAATCCATAACTTGTGGTGAGGAGTTCTGCCTTTAAACTGCAACACCACCTGCAAGAAGAGTCTCTTTTTTTCTTGGAGACCAATTTGTGGCAGCCTCATTTGATATACTAACTACCACAGTATGGTTTCTTAGGGAGCTACAGCGGGAAAAGCTCTGGTAATGGAATGCAGCAGTTTGTAGGAGGCTGTGTTTTTTAGTGTTGGGTCCCAAGTGAGAGCAAGTGAGAGTTCCACCTCTTTGTCAAATGCCTGAAGAGGATGAAAGTGCAACAGATCTAGTGAGGGGAAAGAGGTTTACCTCCTATTATCAGAACTGATATGGTTATATATAATTCTAACACCTCTCCTGCTCTTTTTTTCAGGTTCAGTATGCTTCTGGTCTCAAAGTTTGGGAAACCAAATACTGCAAGGATTGTTACATTTAAATAAACATTTTAATACTTGCTATAATACTGCAACTATGTCATAACCAGAAAAGATGAATTTTAATCTTTAATAGTAAAGTTAACAGAGTTGCCTCTGCAAGGTATGCTACATGTGGATTTACTTAGGAAAAAGGACAGGGATAGGGGCTGAGGACAGTGGTTTTGTAGCCGTCTCACTGCTATTCCGTGCTCCATAGGTAACCCCTCCCTCTGTTTGCCCCTTTGCAACCTCCCTCCACCACAGGACTTGTCCAGCTGGATCACTGTACTGAAATGCCTGGTCATCAGTGTTGAGAGGTTTTGTGTCAATGAGAGGTGGCAAGGCAGCACTGTTGAGGACTGAGCCCAGAAGCTGCAGAGACCAACCCTTCCCCTCCTGCCCTACCAGCAAAGGCTCTGGGGTGCCTTGTGGAACGGTATCAGCAGGGTCCTTGAATCCCAGATATTTTTTGTGTTTGTTAGCCAATAAATAATTGTTTCATATTTTCAGGTGTGAATATTCTTCTTGCGTAGTCTTCTTATGCAGATGTGAAGACGTCCAATGTGACTCAGAAGAAAGGTAGTGATATCTGTTATGTGTCAGATAGCTTCTTCTCAATCTTCTCTTATCAAAACCAGATGAATGCTTGTCCTTGGCAACCTGCAAAGACGGTTGCAGTCTGATCCTATGAGAGCAGATAGGAAGTGAAAGCATAGGTTAACCAGCTTTTCCTCTTGATTAGAAATACCTGAATATTTAGTCTATTCACATTTGGCTTGTTCTTGTTTTTCTCAAAATGGACCTTCCACAAGTAAATCTAAGCTGTCTCAGAAGTAAGGATGGATATTTCTGCTGTGCTTAGCTCTAAACGAACCCAGTGTTTTTCCTCCCTTGTAAAAGATCTTTCTGCTGAGTTGATAATCTGCTCTGTCTTTCAAAATCCACAAGATAACCTCCAAGACAGCCATCTTAGCTGCAGCTTAGAGAGTGGGAACAGAATTGGGAAATAACATATAGACTAATCCTGTATTATATATTTTTGTTTTAGTCTGACAGTCTCAAATACTGTTTATAATGAATTCTTTCCCTTCTATTCTATTGTATGCAACATTCAAAAATGAAAAAAATATAAAAATTGAAGACCTAAAATAGGGAAAGCTTTGTCATACTCATGGTTTTTATTAGAAATGTTCGGTGTTTTTTTCATAGAACTACAGATAACTCCTTTTGCAAAGGAATTTAGCCACTGACAGGCTGGGTAGCAGGGCAGTTTCTCCTGTGTAATATCCCATCCTCTGCATTGCAGAACTGCAATGGTGTTTACAGGCCACAGTGAGGTTCAGCACGTGCAGTCTGCAAAAGGCTCTATTTCTGGCATCTTGCACTGCCTGTAAGATGCTACTGTCATTCCAACAAGCAGAATGGAAGATTTAATGCATAAATTTAACTTTGATGAACAAAAAGACCCAGAAACACTAAGTTGACAATATCTTTGTATCATAAATGTAAATGTAAAATGTAGCCACAAATTTCAAACTCAGTTCCCCAAACATCCTCTTGAAAAGATATCTTCACAAGCTCTGGAGTATCTTCTTTATTAATTTTATGGAGTATCTTCTGACAAGCTCAGTTTTTATTGGTCAGACAGTGGTAAAAACTGCAGTAGTCATGCTTACTTACTATGTCATAAAAGAATTAGTCTTTCTTTCTCCCTCTTTTTTTAACCTTCACATTTTCTATTTCAGAGAGATTACCAGCATGAATGAAAACTTAATGGTGGATGGATGGCTGTAAGGAATTCACTTCTTAATGTACCGGATCAGAGACTGAGAGCAAGAATACAGATCCCTTTGGGGATCCTTGGTAGGCAAGTCATTAGTCTAGTCCTGTAGGATTACATGATTTGCTACGCATAATTGCAGGTAGATTGATTTTTCTAAAAGTTGAGAACAATCCTAGAGTGTGACCATTGAACACTTGAAACACATTGAAAGAGCTCATTCCTTATTGGCCACTATTAAGTTGCATCAGTGCTTTACTTCTTTTCTTACTGCAGTAAGAGACATATTTTCTGGAAGAGTTCTTTAGAGATAGTGACTAAAGAGAAGGAAAAGAAAGTTGAAAGCTAAACTGAAAGTTTCTCTAGTAGTTCAGTTTTGTTACTAGATACTGAAGGATGAAACGCTTTCTAGTAATGAACACTTATAAAGTGCATGGAACTTAAAAATAAATGCTGAGAAATTCTAAGGTAACTAAGTATCCGAATCAGTCATTTTATACATTAAAAAAAAACAAACCTAAGATTTATATGGAGAAAGATTCAAAAACCTCTGAGGGAATATTCAAAAACGTCCACCACAAAATTTATTGTCCAGGCAATTTTTTGGATGGTTTGCGAACAGCAACACAAGGAAATTGCAAAGAGAAGACCTGAGGCAGGCATTATTAATAATCTCTTGTCAAGATTTGGGAAAATGGAAATTGAAGTTAATTCTAATAAAAGGACAAATCGTTTAGTGTGACACTCTGCAGAAGAGAGACCTGCTCTGAATTCACTGCACAGCTTCCCAACAGACGGTTGCACCAGTGGTGGAGACTGCACCAGGCATATTGAGGAGCTGTCTGGTCAACGGCTACCCTCCCTCTGAAAAATGTGGAGAGAACAGGATTGTGGTGAGCAATCCATTCTGCATTTCTGTAGGCTCAGCCTTAGTATAACCGAGCACAAACAGCGTGGGAACGCTGAACTGTTTTGATAACGAACCTTCTGGTCTGAAACAAAGAGACTCCTGTGCCAAAATAAGGGAGGAGTCCCAGAAGGTAAACAATGATTTCACACTGCATTGACACCTGTAGTAACCCAATTAGATGTATGTTAGTAATGCATGTTTAGTTCATGGATCCAATAGCTTAAGAGTGACCACAAACTGGGTGTATTGGATGTGTATAAAAGGGCAGCTCATGTAAATAAAGCGGAACACTGTTGATCACACTGGTCGTTAGCAGAATTTGTTCTGAGCCCCTCCGTCTACAGAAAAACAGCACTTTATTTACAGCCTGAATTTATCTAATTTCAGTTTCCAGTCACCACATCTTGTTATGCTTCATTCACTAGATTCAAGAGCTCTTCTCACAAGTCAAAATTGAAACAGTAATATCTTCCTTCCAAAGCTTTCTGAAGCCACTCAGCACTAGTGTACTCCTCCAGCTCTGATGCCTCTGGGATTGATCCTGTGCCCTTCTCCTTATCCCAGGCACTTATGGTTCCTTCTGTCCATTACTGAGATCCCCTAGTAGGTATGGTGTAGGTGCTTGTCCTCTGCTCTCATAGAGCTAACAAACCAGACACTTAAGGCAAAGGACAACTATTTAGGACAAGAGCTTTAAACAGAAAGAGTATACATTTCCGTTCCGTTAATCCTCACTTTGAGGGCTTTTTCACCTCCCATAATGCAGGTTTGTCCCTCCCTGCCATCATAAGGGCTTTGAGAGGAAATTTTCATCAGTCCATCCAAACTAACCAGGGGAAAAATGGGACTGTGGTTCCTTAAAGATAATTTTTTTTCTGACTAGCTCTTGGCAATTCCTCTAACTTTGTTTATTTTATGCAGAAAACTTCTTTAACTCTGCAGACAGAGGCACATATAATTCCTATTTGGCCAATAGAACAGCATTTGGGTTTCATTTAGTGCTTATCCACTTGATATTATGGAACTGATTATCCCCCGGGTTTCTACCATTTGGCATGCCCATTATCAAAACTTTTACCCACGTGTTTCAATGCTCATTCTCTTAATTTCCTTCTCATTAGTACAAAATAAATCAGAAAATTATGTGCTCCACCTCAGAGAAGATTATTTCATACAGCTTAATCAGACAGGAAAAACTACTGTTGTAGTTGTTGTATTGTACCAAAAGGAAGACATGGAATAAAAAAAAAAAAACCTGGGTGGTAATACAGACATACCAAACTAAATTCAAAACATGAGTTTGTACCTTTCTAGAAAATTCCAAGAGCATTGCATTGTTTTGGGAGCTCTCCAAGACAACCCTGTTTAATAGCACCAGCTAGCTCTCCAGGAACATAAAGAATTTGTTCATTTAACCTTGGTGTCTGAGATGCCCATGAAGTTAATGCATATGTTTGCTTAAAAATATCCAGAACTAGGGTGACTAAATTGCCCCTTGTATAAATTCCACATGACTTCCCAGGGAGAACAAAGAATTTAGACACCTTAACTTCACAGCACTGCACTGTGAAGTGTGTTGAAATGTGACAACATTTCAACGCAAAATGTTGTCACAGTACCTCCTTTTTTAATAATAACCTCACCCTTAATGCCCTGTGCTCCTCTTCTACTGCAGTGGGATGACAACACAGGGCACAGGAGGCTGGCTGATGCACCCATAGCAAGATCACCTACTAAGGAAGGAGCAAGCCTGAAGGATTTTGTTCCCAGGACTGTGACTTTATTTTTGCTAGTAATGCACAATCATTTCCTAGAAAACAAGATCTTAGATCTTGGACCATCCTTATCTTGGGCGAGTATCTTCATTTGGAGATGACATTTGCTGCTGACTTTGCTTTGGAGGGCTTCCTTGGCTCTATAGCAGCAGTGGGAAGCTGAATTTGCCACACAGTCAGCAGAGGTAGGTAGCTATTTACTTAATAGATCTAAATTGCCTTCTGAAGGCTTTCAGAGGTGTCTGCAGTGATTATGTGGACACAGGTTTTCTTTAGGCTATCACATTTAGATACTGCAATTCTTAATTGCATGCTTTTGATTTAGTCCAGATCTGACTCGCTGTGCAACAGAATTGAAAAATATATTATCAAATGAAAAGTTTATTCATAAACTAATGGCTGAATCTTTTGGGGTGAAAATTAAGCCAAACCAAACAAAAAAAATTGTATTTCTTAACTGATCTGAGTACCAAGGCTAAACTCAGTCTGATGTCTTCTGGAGACATGCTCCATTGTAGGGTCCTGCCAGTGAGAATGTGTTGCTGTCCAATAACCCCATCCTGTGTTTTCTTGCTTGGCCTGTCCTATCCTGGAGGACTGAGCGGAATGAGCCTCAGAGATGGCTTGGTTCCATTTTTCAATCAGCAGCAGGGTACTAAGGGACAGGACAATGCATTTATGAAATTTCATAATGAAAGTTCAATATCTCTTGTTCTGTTGCTATTGGCTTACTGGTCCAGAAGGAGAATTTCTGCCTGCTGTTCTCTTTGTCTAGTATAGTCCTAACTCAGGGCAGCCTACAGATGTGTTTGAGCACTCTACTGAACATGTCTAAATCCAAAAGCGTGACTAAACTGAGTCCTGTATTGGGACCTTTTTGGTACTAAGTTAAATTGAAAATCTGCACAATGGAAATTTAATTTTCATCAGAAATACGAAAGCATATTTTTCTTTTGCACTTTTCTTCTACAAAGTGTTTTCAAAATATTAATTAATTAATCCCACTGTGATTCTGGCATTCAAACTTTGATTAAACTTTCTGTAAATGTTAATGTGCCACTGAACTTTGAAAATGTAGATTGCACTGAAAAAGGGATGCATTCTGTCAAAAAATACTCTGTCTGAAGCATAAAGGGTAAAGAATGACAGATTATGCATAATAATATTGCTCGAAGATACTTAAAGGTCAGACTTACATTTTAAAACTTTCCCCTTCTGAAGACAAAACTTTTTTGCCTTTGAGGTGCTGTTATCAAGCCCTTCTTAGGACTTTCTGTGACCCAGGCCTTCCATTTTATCTCGTCCAATTCTAAAAAAGTGTGTACATCATATTGACTCAGTGTTAGTGAAATCCTTCTGTAGCAAAAAAAAACCCAAACCAAAACAAACCAAAATAACCAGTTCATTTGTGTAATAAAGATGCTAATATGCTCAGAGCAAACTAGTAGAAGTTGTCTCAATCCTTATTCTTCAAAGGGGGTACAGCCTGACAGAGCACTGAGAACCCAACTGAAGACAGTACAGGTACTAAGCAGGATGCTGCTTTGGTCTCACAAAATTGATCTGTCAGTGACTCCAGAAGGAGCACAATAACAATGAGTGTTTGCCCACTAAAGTCAGAAAGGAGTTTAGCACATACCAGGTAGTGATGAACAGATGTCACCAGCTTTTATTTTCACCTGGAAGTATTGATGCTGGGCAGAACCTCATTTCACCCCACAGATGCCTTCTGATCAGCAGAGGAAACCCAGACATGAAGACTGAAAAGAAAAATATTGGTATGATTAACAATATTAATATTACTAATAGATTAATATTAAAGAAGACTTGAAATTACCAAGGCAACCAGCCAGAAATAAAAACAATGTAAAAAAGGACTCTTCCCCAAACAAGCTGAGAACCCTCGCAAAGCCACAGAGGTTTCAGAAGTTTGTTAAGGACTTTGTCTATGGAAGGTGCTCAACACTCTGTACCTTTGGCCTATGTCAGTCCCTGCAAACAAAGATTTCAGAACATTAAGTAGTATTCAAAAATTACAACTAGAGTACATTATAATAAGCAGTTAGGGAGCTTGCTCTGACATCCTCTGGTGTAAATCAGGAATAATCTCAGTCAATTCTTGATTTCATCCTCTAATATTCCCAGTGGAATTATACACAGAGTGATACTATAAATGGTGTAAAACTAGGCTAAGGCCCTGAAACAAGACCTTGCCCCTGTACAATGGGTGCTGAGGTTGCTCCTTGTTCCTTGAGATTTCCCTCCTGCTTACATGGGCAAACTGAACATAGGTAAAAAACAGCCATAAAAGATCTCCAAGGTCTTCACATAGAATTTTGTCATGAGGATGCTGTCTGAAGAATACTTTGCTGCTACTGTTTTTCCTCCCTGGCAAGCATGGTCAGCTGTCAACTGTAAGTTTGCAGTTCTCTGTTGGTCTCTGATCTACCTGAAAGACTTCCATCTAAATACTTTTTGTTCTGCATACTTAATGACCATTGCAATTATTTACAAATTACATACTAAATTTCATATGCCCTTGTGCTGTCTTGAGATCATTAGCTTTAATGAAGGTAGAAACATGCAATAAGGTAAAAGAGTCAGAACTGCAAAGAGACTTGAGGATTAAATTTACCTTTCCCATCTATCCAGTACAGGGGCATTTTCTCCAAGTTCAGGCATATTTTTGCAGTCTTCAAAGATGAATTAATGCTTTTGGAGCTATTCAGTTTTGAGAAGAAGAGGAGTATGGGTGGGAAGTGTTTAGGATTATTCTGCCCTAATGGGTCCACACTCCTGGAGAGTCTCAGGAGGAGTCTGAGCACCACTGAGAGATGTTAACTCTTGCAATTGATCCAAGTTGTTCCAGAAACAAAACTGCCCCCACAGGCCCAGATAAAGGAAGAAGAGTTCATTTGCCCTGACTATCACCAGTCTCAGTCCCACCACATGGACAAACAGGATCTGCTGAAAAGTTTGCACTATAGAAGGGTCTGACTGTTTTTCAACTGACTTGAGAGTGAACAAAGAGCTGGTTTATGGTCTTCATCCCTTAAGGGTGGTTACATTGCTTTCCTGAAAAGACAATCTAGGCAGGCTTCAGTATTAAGGTCATTTAAGAGAAAAAATTACCTTTCCTGCCACAAGTTAAATAATCAGGGTACAGGAGTAAAGTTCTTACATAGGCAAGAAATAATTTCCTTCTGCTCTTGACTCAACTTAATGAGGAAAATTTTGCAGCTGGTGAACAACAGAAGATATTTTCTGTAGGTTAAAAATGGATCTTCTCGTAGTAATCTTATTGAAATCCTGCTGTGGCAAACTCCTGGAGACATGGTAACAAGGCAGCACAGCTCACTCTAGAAGACAGACTGGCAGACCAACACAAGTTACATCAGAGACCAGAGAAAATTATGCAGTGTTCTCCCTGGCAGAGTTGTATGAACTTTTGTTGTGATTCTTTTGTTTGAATTCAGATGTTTTTTCTCTTTGATGAATGGCTCTGAGAAAATTTTTTTCAGTTTTTGTAATTTTTATTTATTCAAGGTATGTACTGAATTTACGGGAGCTGTAAAATACTGCTGCAAGTTCAAAATATGTGCCACTTGATCAGTCATTCAGATCACGTGGACTTGCTATTTCACCTGAAAAAAATAGTAATTTAGGCAATGAAAATTCATGTTACAGAAAAAAATGGAAAAATGCCCCCTCCCCGCCACCACTGCCTGCTAAAAAGCCACCGACCCAAACCAATCCAACCCAAAAATGATACTTCTAGTATCTTTGGAGAACTGGCAGTCAATACAAAAAATGGTGTAGACTAAATGCTAGTCCAGTCTGCACCAGAGGAGAAGTGTCATTATACAGAAGACTTCTTTACAGTATTTTTTCTTGTTGGAAAGAGGCAATGTCACAACTATGCCAGCCAGAGGTGTGGAAAAGGGCTTACCTAAGGTGTACAGGCCAGGAGAAGAGCTGCTGATGTTCATTAAATCCTTGGACCATAACCCCCTCTGCTCCTCCAAATGTGCACCAACATGGCCAGGAAGAGCTGGAGTATGTTTGGAGTGACTACATCGTTCTGGAGGAGATGGTCAAGACTATGGGATCCTAGGTGGCTTCTATTTGGTCCTTCCAGTGAAGAGTAAGGGATTAGTGAAGAGGCGACAGATTCTGCAGGTCCACAGCCAGTTCCACTGTCAATAGGCAGTGTTTTGTTGACAGGGCTTTTAAAACCACAGAACCTTTTTTAAGGATACAGGATAAGCAGGGAGAGATGGGACCCACCTGACCTGGTGGCCTTCTGTAATAAAATGACTGGTTTTCTGCATGAAAGGAGAGCAGTATCTCCCACAACATCCTTGTACATATGTGGGGACATGAAGGTCTGGAAGGTGGGTGAGCAGATGGTTTTAATAGTTGGAGAGCAGCGTTTAATGGGTTGTACTCCATCGAGGCCAAGAACGAGGGGAATAACACAGGGATATGTCCTGTTTGACATCTCTATCAATTATTGGAATTATTCTCTGTGCAAGTTTGCAGATAGCACCAAACCTGGGGCGCAGCTGGTATACTATACCATGCAACAGGAAGGGCTCTCCATATGCAAACTCTGCTGATGAGCTATTCCCTTGCCCATTCTGCTGTGTTGCATGTTTGCACCTGTATAGTTATAGACAGAGGATGTTGCTTCTCTTCCTTTGTCTGAAGTTTTCAGGAACAAAGGGACCTCATGATGATTTAAGTTTTAAAACCTTTATTTCTATTAGCTAACTTTTCCCCTTCTCCTCCTAATAGCCTTGAGTCCTGCTCATGGGGAAGATGAAAATGACAGCTCTTTCCCCATCTGGAAACTGAAGAGACAGATGATGAACTGCTATTTACCAAAAGCTTTTGTTTCTGTTCTTGAAGCCCTGCAGGAAGAAATGACTTCTCCCAAAACCAGCAGAACTGCTTTCGCCAGAAAGTTCCCCGTATAGCTATTCAACTTCCTAGGATTCACTTGGCTTCTTTAGCCCTGAGGTCTTTTCTGTTCTTTGGAGTTGGGAGCTCAAGCAGAGGAAGTAGATTTTGAGGTTTGTTCCTTGCCTGCTTCCTCTTATTTTTGCTTTCTTTCCTTCCTTCTCATTGCATATTTTGATGATTTATGCATGATGAGAAGCAAGGTGCTTCTGGGAATGCCTGTTGCTATTTAGATGCCTGGAGAAAAAACCTCTTGTAGGAAGTTGCTGAAATTACTACTAAAATAATTTTAATCTTATGTTCCGCTTTCCAACTTTAATCATCTCTGATCCATTTGGAGGCATTATCCTGATCAAGAAGGCTTTTCTATTCCTTGAGCTACACTTCAGTTGAATATGCACTCAATTTTTGTGTTTTTGGAGATTCAGGGACAGGAAAGATGTGGGAAGAGTAATTATGGGTGAAAACTGAAGCTAAAAAGTTGTTGAGAACATCAGCCTTCTCCATGATAGTTGTTATCAGATCCCCTTTTTTCTTCCTTTTCTGACCGATTACCTTAAAAAGCCCTTAGTATTCATCACTTCTCTTGCCAAACATAGCACCAGTTGTGCCCCTACTTTCCTGTTAATTCCCCTTTCATTTTTACCTTTGCAAAAGAAGCTACTGTGGCAGCCTTTGAACGTAACTCAAAACAAGGATCATTGCTCACCTGTTTTCATAAGGACTCCAAGAAGTTCCAGAGAGACAGAGAGGAGGAAGAAGAGGGAAGCAAAGATGTTCAAAGATGTCCAGGGAGCTGGGCTGTAAATCAGCTACTTCAGAAGAGAGCTTACTGCAACTGCAGCCTATGGGACCCAGCAGGGACTCCCTTGACTAAGATATTAAATCCTTGGGTGGTTCAAAGTCAGCAGAGCCATGCAAAAGTCCTTGGAGGTCTGCCACATGATGCCATCAGAAGATATGGCACAGAGGAGTGTCAGAAGATACCCTTAACTCTCACTGTACTTAGCATGTATACTCAATACATGCATTGCAGCTGACTTTGGCAGGTCAGAGCAGCCTCTGAAGTTGTGATAGCAGATTAGAAAAGACATTATCCAGTTTTACCTTAGCAGGTCATATTTACAACTCAGCACTCTGTGCTGAGCTCTTTCATAATGGGGAATCTGGCTTTGATTACTGCTTGGACATAACTATTTGTTAAAAGTGTGGTTTTAACGTTCAAGCTTCCAAAAAAGTAATTTGGGGCTGTGGTTCATTATGTTTTACATTGATCATGCAATGTTTGATATTTTTAAGACTGCACCCATGTATGACCATGATTATTCCATGTGCCTTAGTCTGACTTGTTCTGTAACCATAGTTGGGTGGGTACAGATGCTGTGGGGTTCCCTTTGCCCATCAGTGCCAAGAGACTGTATATCAGCCTCTTACTGGGTTGGAGAAGAGCGAGTCAGAGACCTTTGATGTTTTCTGTGATTGTGTCAGCTATCCTTGTTATGGCCACCAGAAATTAGGGAAATATTCATTTCCATGCAATGAAAGGCAGTGCATTTTAACACATGAAAGAGTAGGGAATGGGGCATAAATAACAATTAATCCAATTACCTAACCAAACTTCTGAAACTACCCAGACTGATTTGATAGTTTTGGATTTTTTCCCCAGCATTTGATTTTTGTGAGCATGCATTACCTCACTGGCATGCTCATTGGGGTCGAAAGGTAACAGTCCCAGTCATAAGCTCTGACAATGTTATTTGACGTGCTGCTATTAAGCTACTGCAGGAATAAGAAGTGATCTTTTAGCATAAAGATTGCCGCTTGGTGCTACAGTTCTTCACAGGCTCCCTGAAGCATTATTTGTAAGCAACTATCTTTTCTGTGTAAGAAAAATTCTTACAGCCTAGAGGTTGTTTTGTTCTTTGAAAGGAAACGTAGTGATGCTTGCTACAAAATTTAGTCATAGCACTGCTGATCTTGAGTTTATTCTAAATAAGAAATAATTTCCTATAATGGAAAATCCTAATCAAGTTTAATTCTAAGAACTGAAAATCAACATTGATTAAAACTGCAGTGTCTAGACCAAAGCAATATATGTTTTAATGATAAACAAACTCAAATGGTTGAATTAAGCAGCTGTATCTGTCTAATCCTCTTTGATCTTCAAATTGGTTCTCTAGCTGCTTTTCTAGTATAGCACACAAATACATTAGTGGACTCTTTAATCTGGCAGTTAAAAGCATAACAATGTAAAATGGCTTGAATTTGAAGTAAATCAAATTCAGACTGGAATACGGTGAACAGCTTCAATAGTGAATGTTTTACCTTTTGATCAAAGTATCATTAAAAATATATAAAATTATTCGATTATAAAGAAAAAAATGATCTAATTTAATTTTTAAAATGTAAATTCCCTGCCAGTCTTTTCTGTATATATCACATTCTTGAAAAATATTTAAATGCATTAAATCAGTGGCCACATGAGAAACAGTAAATCCACACCACTATGCAGCAATGACTTTATTGCTCATGTCCTGCACAACACATCTTTGCAAACATGCCCCTGCTACTGAATTGCCCCTAAAATGAAGTTGCCATTGCCAGAAGAGTTTACCACATCTACCCATTTCCTTTCCTTAGTGTGTCTTGGAGACAGAAAAGGAGCCACAAGTGTAGTCAGAGTGTCTGTCCATGCTGTGTCCTCACCATGGTGAACAGGAGAAAGGGCTCCTCCACCCAGGTCCACAGCTGCAGTGGTACAAGGCAGACCAGGGAACACCAACAGGCAACTGAACAGGGTACAACGAGGAGAGGAGAGGAGAAGAGAGGAGAGGACAGGACAGGACATTTCAGGATATTTCAGTTGGAAGGTACGTACAAAAGACTGCCTAAACCCTTCACTAACCAAAAGTTAAAGCATTAGGGCATTAAAGGGCATTGTCTATTAAAGCCTTAAACATTGCAGGCTTGGGGCATTGACAACCTTTGCAAAAAGGCTGTTCCAGTGTTTGACCCCCCTCTTGGTAAAGAAATGTTTCCTAATGTCCAGTCTCAACCTCCCCTGCTGTAGCTTTGAACCATTCCCATACATTCTCACTGGATAACAGGGAGAAAAGCTCAGCACCTCCCTCTCCACTTCCCCTCCTCAGGAAGCTATGAAGCGAGATGAGGTTCCCCCTTGGACTCCCTCTCTCCAAACTACAAAATCCCCAAAGTTAGCTCAAGTGTGTTAACTTGAAAAAATGTTCAGACTTCAGAAGTTTGGAACTTATTTCACTAGAAGTGTTTACCAAAAAGGAGTCCTTAGAGGTGGACATACAATTAAGTCTTGGTCTCATTAGGATCCATCAAAGGCAGAAGGCATATTAGTAACCCACGGGTGATTGTCACACAGGTAATGATGGAGACAGAAGTGCTCACCATTGTGGCTTCTTCAGAAGTTTTGCAAGAATGAAGTTATAGAAAAAAAATTGCAAAATTATGTCTTCTAGGGAGTCCAGCTGTTCAACAAACACATTCCTCTTGTCAAGTCCATCAGCAGCTCTCTGTGTGCTTAGTCATGCTGAGGAACTGCCATCACTCGTAACAGTGGACTGCTTTCTGTCTTCTTTATTCACATCTCCTTATCCTTCTCTGAAAGACACAGTGGCCGCTCCTGTAAAGATTGGTTGCAGGTTGATTGCAAACTGGCCAGCTTGTCACTTGTTCAGCTGGTCCTGCTGAAGGATTTTCACTCTAGACTGTAGGACTGATAAATCTTTTTCTTAATCATGATGAGGAACATATTTCCCACCAACCTGACTCCAGACTATCTGTGGTCCATCTCTTACACCACAGGGATTATTTCAAAGACTGCAAATGGCAGACAAATGATAGCCTGGATCTTTCTTAGTAATTAATAAGTTCATCCCCGAGTTGAACACATATGCTTAACACCAGCAACTGTTAAGACAGAAATGTTTTCATATGTTAAACAGAATGAAACATAACCACATACCAATCAGCTCTCTATGACAAATAACATAAGATGAATAGAGTTCTGAAGCTGAGTTGCAGATTGGAGAAGTATATGAGAATGTGCAACCCAGGATGAGACAGCTTGTTAATACAAAAGTGCATTGCAAGATTTATTTTTGACATATGTTTCTAAAAGTCTGACATTTGAGCTAGCTTCACACCAAAGAAGACTAGATTTTGGTATTTAAATGTTAGCACTGACCACAAGCAAAAAGTTATTGACAGTCATTTTGCTGGACTGATTAGAACAGTTTTCTGCAGTATTCAACCATACCTCTCATGTCAGAATTCAAAGTAAACTATGCTGGCAGACTAAGGCATCTGTTGACTATACTGGTGATTGATGAGTAAAAAGGCAGTGGCTACTCAAGGTGCAGGAGGCTAATGTGAGTGGCAGCACAGAGCGCCCTAAGACTTTCCATCTTTTGCAGCTATTTGTTGTATATTGCCAATACAACTTGTTATGAATAGACAGCTCCACAGCAACGTTTTTGTAAAATCTTTTAATCAGAACACCAATGAGAAAAATCAGGTCTGTGGGTGCTGCAAAGTTGAGATGCATAGCTTTTGCTAAACAGTGCATCAACGTAATTTCTTTATAGTTGTTATTTCCTCACTGAAGCCTAGCTGGACCGGTTATCAAAATTATATTCATTTTTGTCATATCTGCTTGAGGATGACTTCCTCCAGTAGAATAATTCAATGTTCAAAACCTACCAGCAGAGGCAGACAGAAAGTAATTTGATGTAGCGCATTTGCTTGATAGCACAGTGAGCATGGGCCAGCAAGGACCTTTGAAAGTTTCCAGGTTTCTGAAAGTTTGCAACTTCTGGGTGTGGCTGACTCCAGTTATGGACACAGCACCTGCTCTGCTTTTCTTATTTGAGTGCCATGGGGGACTGCAACTTGGTGGTGAGGTGACTGACCTGCTAATGTGGCTGTCACCCTCAGTTTCCAAATCACCTTCTTCCATGAAGCAGCCCCCTTCTGCTGCTCTCTGACAAACAGATGGTTCAGACAATTGTTCAAGGTCTGCAGAGGATTTTTGATTTCAAGTACATAAACCATTCAGAAATTATTTCTATTATTCTTGCATTTTCTGTTCTAAAACTGAAAAATTAGCATTACTGCATGTGCTGTGGGTAGCATAATTGACTTCCAAAACTCTTTATCAGTTTGATGCAAAGATTTGCATTGAATCCAGTTATATCTGAATTAGGTCTACTAGGTATGTAGGTCTACCAGGTCTACATGTTTTCCTCATGACTGTCCTATATGTCAAAACTGCTCAAGTTTAAAATCAATATTGCACTATTGGGCAGCTGTGACAACATGGTTAGTAGCTTATTTCCCAGCATTTTTACCTCTTGACTACACATGAAATCCTTTTCAATCCAACAACTGTTCTGTTGAAATTTAGACTTGTTATTTTGGGACCTGTCAATATATTTGACGTACCTAAGTCACATCGTCCAAAGGTTGGTTGGCACCCAAATAACACCATGACACACAAGACTGCTAGTGTGTGGGAGGAATGGCAAATCTGAGCAGTTTTGACAAACAGGAGTGAAGCATTGAAATCCAGCTCTTGAAGAACACAATTAAACACCAGGAGATCAAATTTTTTTTAGCATTCTGAAAACCTACTGTTAGTAATGTTAGACATTTTAAGATATTGTTGTGGTACGCTTCTGAATTGGAGCTGGTATAAATGTCTACTCACACTTTGTGAATGTGTTTAATCCTTATTTGGGATTCTTAGATAGAACAGGTTAACAGATTTCTTGATTTAAAAATTACAAACAAGCCCAATCTTTTTTTCTGTTATTACTAGTTTCACATGCACATAGCAAGAGGGTAACTCTAATGCAAACACCAATTACAAATTTTTTTGGTTCAGTGCTGGGAAATAGCTATTACTCTAGATGTAATATTTTTAAATAGTGTCATTTCAGAACTACAGTTTAAATATATTGAGAGTAAAAATGAATAATAAACATCTATGTCAAACAGTATGTCTTTATACAAAGGTTTGAAAACACCTTGAACTGCTAGAGTAAAAAGAATGTATATTGCTTTTCCAAGCCAACATCACAATGAAAATTGAAAGCAGAAAAAAAAAAATATTATGTTTGACTGAAAGAATATGATAAAAAACAAGGTCACCTAAACTCCTTGTGGTGTATAAGCATGCCTATTAGATGCTCACAGGGATCAGAACAAAGCCCATCATTACTGAACGATTTTAATCCATAATCTCAAAGTAGGTAAAAAATGTCTAGTGGAGAAAACATGCAGATAAAGAACAGTGAAGCTTGATGTGGGCAATAAAATCATATACACCATGAAAAGATGAGATATGAACAACAGTGGTGATTAAGAAGGCATCTGTGAAAATGGTAGCTTTTCCATCATTTGGTGTCCTCCACTGAAGATTTCAACTAGCTTTAACTAAATTAGCTTGCTCAAGATGAAGGCAAATGTATAAAATTAAAGGAAACTCCTTGAGATTTATAGGAGGTTAAATCTTTTCTGCACTTTGTCAAAAACTGTCAGAACTTGTTGAAAACTCTGAATTTAATGCACTAGTGATACTTCCAATTATTTTTTTCTGATACAAGTAGCTCTCACCATTAATCCTGGCACCTTCTACACCAGATTTTCAAGTGGTATTTGGCTAGAGGAGAGAAAATGGCCTTCCAAATTCCTGAATCTGGGTGCACACCATGATTCCACCATAGGAGCAACCCTAATATGTGATTCATAATCTCTTATTGCCCCCTCCCTCCCCGCAAGTCTTCTTTTCCAGAGAAAAGAAATCTTTGGGAGCTGAGCAATGGTAGAAGCAACATGCTCCACAGGTTCCCAGTCTAGGCAACCAGGGGACCAGAGTTTTGTGTGCACCACAACACTCACTGGTATGTAAATATAAAGAGTGACTTCCATGACACAGTACTTACAATCTTTGCTCTGTACATACTGACTGTCATGCTTATTCCTTTACTGAGTAGCAATGAGATAACAAACTCTTACACCAAAATCACTACTTTTCTCTGACAGTTCATCCTATATTAAAGTATAATTTTTTGTTTTATGCATAGATCTGGAGAACAGTTCATTCATCTCAAGTCTGCCTGGAAAATTGCCTTGCACTTTGCCACATCAAAGGACTTTCACTGATTAACTTGGAGGGTCACAATTTGAACTGTGCAATAGCAAAGATCAGTGGCTCAGTGTTGGAATGGGTGATCAATACTGTCTTCATATTTGCCCTGCACACACTACTTAAATGAAGAAAAGATTTATCCTTTTACAAACGCATTTTTGAGCTCTTTCTATTGCCTTCTTTTCCCTTGAAAGTGTAGGTCTGGAGTAGGAGCAGAGCAATTCTTAAATATGTGAAATGTATTTTCCATATGATTGAAGGGCCAAAGATAACTTAGCATGGTTCGGACACTTGAAGAGATGAATTCACCTATTCTTATTTGAATAAACTGTGAATAAATTCTATTTTAAAACCTGATCATTTGCCTATATGATAATCAAGAGTTTAGGAAGCTGTATTATAAACTTGTAAATGCTATACCACTGTGGTTCAGAGACTTCTGTCCCAGGGCAATAAATTCTGCTCAGTAATTCTTTCACCAGTGGTTTTCCAGTTTGGAAGCACACAATAATTTTCCTATGTCCATGTCAAGCTTTATTTCAGGCTCAGTTTTAAATATCATTTTTCCTGGCTTATCTCTTCCATAGTGATCCATATGGCAAAACTCACAGTGATGCAAAGCACCTTGCCAGGAAGATTTCCATTTGAGGCAACTTTGAACCTGGTGACAGAGTCTGTGTACCCTGGAGCAGAGTAGGAACTCGGACACCATCATCAGAGGAGGATTGCAAATTTAACCATATGTTCTGGAAGGATAATTGCTTCAGACTGCCATTTTGTATAATCTTCATAATCCAATCAGTTAAGTGCTCCAAACATGCTAGTACTTGGTTATATGATGAAAACAAGTACATTTTTTTCTGGGATTTTCATAAAACCAAGGAAAACCAGACACTCAGTTCAGCTTTTAATTGGAAAATGGATGGTTATCTGTCAGATTCCTTTGAAAAAGCCTTTCCTAAATGTGCCTTGATGGTGTTGTCATACTCAATTTTTTCCTGTAAGGAAAACAGGTTGCTTGCTTCTTCATGGCAAATTATTGTACCAATGTACTGAGAACATCACTTAATGGTGGTATAACCCAGTCAGCTGCAATGTATTATCAAAATTTTCATTTGTGCATAAATTAATTGGGTGACTGGCCACATGTAGTTTCAGAATACCAGCCTACCTTATGTCTACTTACAATATTAAATATGCTGCTCCTTTAATTTTCGTATGTTTCCCCGGAGTTCATACTATTCTGAAGAATTTATCGTTAATATTCTAAGAGTGCAGTTTATAGCTGAGCAGAATGGTCTTGCATTGCTCCCAGGAGCAGCTGGCATTTTCAATGAAAAATATACTTCTGCACATCCAAGCACTGCTTTTCAGAGTACTGAGAACTGACTGTACAGATGTGTGAAGATGTTGTACTAAGAGAAGGTTCCTATTTCAAGCACTGGAGTTAAAGTTGAAAGGTACAAAAGAAAATCAGAAACACACCATTCAGGAGTCAGGTTCTAGATTATTACAATGATTTCTTCTTATAATTAAGGACAAATCTGTGAAAATTCCTATTAAAAATTATTTTTAAATTATTGTTGTGTTTCATGCCCGATTTAGTTATATATATACAACACTGAGACAAAAAATTGGAAGCCAGAAAGCACTATAAAATTAAAAATATTTCAAAAGTGGTAAAAAAATCATTGCTGATGAAATGTTTTATTTGCCATCTTCAAAACAAACAGGGTGGGGTTTTTTTTTCAAAGTAAAACCAAAACCTGTTTCAAAGCTGAATTATGTCAAAATTGACTACACACTTCAGTCTCATGGAATTGGCACTTTCCAACAGAGAACCATTTAACCAGAAAACCCCTGAGAGTCTCTGGCCTTGGGGCAGAGCTGGAGTGACCTGCCCAGCGATGCTGACCTGCCTGGGCAGGACAACCAGGATTTTGCAGCTGGGGTATGTCAGGGAGGCAATCTACCCTCACTCCTCGCTACAGCATGCTTGCAGAAGATCTGCTCAGCTTAGTATCAGCTGTGCCTTTAATGCAGTACTCTCTTCCTTATTTTTGTGATCAGCTTCTCCTAACTTGATGGTCCCACAGTCCCTTAATGCATAATGTGTTCAGGGAGCTGAGGCAACCAGCTCTTTCTAAGGCTATTTTCCATGATAAACAAAATAGCAACATGTAAAAACTTCTAATAAATGGCACATTGCTCAGGGGAGAAGGTATTACCTCAGTATTATCCCATTTTCTGCTTATTCAAAGAGTGAGACTCTCAAGGTCAAACAAACCGAGGCCTCCCTCGAGGCAATGCTAATGCCAGACCGGCTGTGCATGCCAAGCTGCTGGCCCAAAGGTTATGCATTACAGGCTTTGACTGTCAATATTCTTATACTGCTGATTTTCCTTTCTATTTACCATTCTCCTGCACAGCATCACTTTTATGTTAGGCTTTTAAAAAGCCTCTTTTCCTCCTATTACCTGAAATTTTCAAAACAGTAGCTACTGTTTGTACGTGAAGAGGCAGGCTATATATAAATACTTATATATGCTATGCACAAAAAAAGATGGGTTGAAGGAACTATCTCAGGAGAATAAAGCACTTGAATTCAAACCTTAGGAATAGCAGGACTATCTGCACAGTTTTAATTTATTCCCCTGCCATCCTTGTACAAAACCGAAGTGCTAAAGTGAGTTAAGCTATTGTATCACACGAGACTCATAATTTATTCTCCTTTTTCTTTTTTTCAGCTCTAACTGAACCACATTACTGATAACTTGCTGCAGACAAATACCCCATGATGCAGTATTCCTTCCAAGAAAGCGTGTGATGATACACTGCTACAGAAACCAGTAAGCAAGAAAAAAATTTACCAAGAAATCAAGCCTGCATGCTTTGTATTGAAAAACAAAGCTTCGACTGAAACATAAAAAAAAAGGAATCTGTCATCCAGGCTGCTATGCAATATATTGACAAAAGCAAATTCAGGTTGGCAGTTCCATTCCAAACTTCTCTTTTCATTTTTAATCTATTACACTCAAAAGGACCTGTGAATGTATTTGCATTAGGAAAAGCACATACAGAGGTTTAAAAGCCATCTGTGTTCATAGAGAGGGAGAGAAGACTTGGGATTGAGATTTTCTTTCTACTCAGTCCCTGCTTCTTGTAAGAACAGCACCAGATTGCTAAGGGCAGAGAAGGAAGGTGTGCTACATTCACTGATTGCCTGCTGGGCCTTAATAGCAGGGAAGCTGAGAGAGGAAGACAAGGAGAATTCCTCTAAGCACCTCATGACTGGCACATGAATTCTGCTGTTATTGAAATAAGAAAGTGCAAAATTTCTGCAATGTTGCCATAAGGGCTTCCTTAGGGGCTGTGCCGCAGGAGATGTGCTGGAGGGTGAACACCTCTTCTAGAGTGGAAAGAAAATGACAATTCAGTCCAAACACATGATGTTTTTTCCCCCTACTTTAGACAATGATGGCCTTCATGCAAGTTCAAAAGAAAAGTTTCAGTTTCAGAGAAAACATTGGTGGGAGAAAGGACTGGATGAGCAGTCTTCCTTTGTGAGACAAAATTAAAATACTTTGCATGGCACCGTTCAACTGAAATGCCACCATCAAGCCTGTACCAGGTGTTTGAGAGGTTTTGCTCCTGAGGCTGGTACAAACACTTTGCATTGCTATATCACAGATGGGACTGTAAGTTAGAAAATCACTGACTCAGCATCTTTGCATAAATATTCACATTTCTGCAGAGTTCAGCTCAGTTGCAAGTATATTTTTTATTGTCCCTCCATTCAAACATTGTATATTCTAGTCAGGGTCAGATCACACTAAAAACCCTGGTTTTCAGTCAGTTTTGAGTTGACTCAGAGAATTTCAGATCCAGAGTTTGAACAGCTGATTTTGCTCTAATTCTCTGAGCAAATGTTGCAGACTGCAAACAGTCTGTGTTTGTGTCGGAGGTGTTTACAATCCTGTAGATGGAGAGAACCAGTTCCAACAGGGAAGTGCTGACTACTTTCAACGTTCAGAAAGATCTATTTCCTGGCTGTCTTGGAAATCCACAGCAAAATATGCCAAAGTTCTTCTGTTCTGAAACTGAAAACTAAGCATTGTGGAAGATTTAAGAAAAATGTTAGGATATACACAGTACATTAACAGTTCATTATGATTTCATAAAGTAAATTTCAAAATGTGTAAATTAGAGTTGCTAAAGCAGATTTCTTCAAGTTCAGGGTTTTATCCTTTCTGGCAATTTTGCATGGAAATCAGCTGCTTCTATAATCATATTTTGTAGTGGCATTTCAAATACTGTTTAATTAATGCTCACAGCAGCCTTGGGAGTAAACGGAAGATATAATAAAACAATAGATTTAAAACCTTTAAATACAGAAAGTCACTATTTGATCAGATCCTAATCTTCAAAAAAAATAAGGTAAGGTGACAAGACACCACATCACATACTATCCCACAAAGTGAACTGAAAAGCCAGTTCTGCAGAAACAGACCTCCTCAGGACTCAAGTAGACAATTAAATATTGTCTTTCACAAAGGACACCATACAGCTGGGTGACTGTCACCACTGTGGCCATAGCACAAACCAGACACATTCCAAAAAGGAGAAACTCCCTGCACGGTCCCTATATCTGGAACTTTCATCTGCAAGCTGTTGCTAGAAGGAATTGTTTATTTGTATATAGTTTCTGGAAGGCTTAATTCTTACTTTAACCAAATGGATTCCCTTGAAAATATTAGTCGTGAGAAGAACCCATTAGGGGATTTATTGACAGCTGAAATATAGGTAATTCACAAAATACCCACAATAATACACTGAGGTCTGTGACCTCCACACCGTCTATGGCTATTTACTGTTATTCTAAAGTACTAAATGATTTCTTCAGAGTTTTAGTAGAAAAACAAGGTTTACATTATTTCCTAATGGCATCAATAACAGAAAACAACCTCTAGCTGAATGTCTTAGGTACAGTGCATTTGATAAAGGGCTGTATTTTTCAGTAGCATGCGGGGAAAAACCAACAAGTGCTAATCCTTTGTCTAGTCTTATAGTCATTGGGATTTGCTGCTAGAAAACTAGAAATCACACATTTTGCTAGTAAAAAGGAGAATCAAAATAAAGGTTTTAGTTTGCTCCCTATGTGACAAAACCCTCCTGGGTACCTTATAAGTTTGTTCTCTAAATTTTCATATTTTTTTTTTCTCATTGCTGGATATCAAGAGAGATACTCTGAAGTGATAGAATCCTCTGAAGAGTTGAGAAATCTCACCTCCGATGATGATGCTTGTGCACTATCTGGCATCCCCGTCATTGTCCACTCGCAGTTGATGGGAGAAATGGGATTTTCTTGGAGACAATGGCCTCACTGTGCCACCTGCCTAGTGCTCATGAGGTCAGGTCATGCTGCTGACACTCACCACCTCAGTGCCAGACTGTGTCAAGGCAGTCAGCTGTAAAGGGATCAAACATCGTCTGAAGTGCTGAGATCCTTTCACATCTCCACAGTGGAGCTTGTTCCCCTGAATCCCACTGTTAGTGGAGGTAAGTGACACTTCTAGCCAGCAGTTCATCTTAGAATGTCAAACACCTTTAAAAGCTGATAAGAATTGTGCCCCAGAAGATCCTGTGTTACTCTAGATAAAAGAGATGAACAACACTCAGTCTGCTGCAGGCAGCACCTGCAGATATGCATCCCTTGTAACCTGTTCCTTCAGTCAAACGTGTAAATTAGTCCAAAAAAAAGGGCAAATTATGCTCCCAACTTCAAAGGATGTTGAAAGGACAATGTGAGGTCACTCAGCCTCACTTGAAAATTTCCTCCCTGAGTGAGGCTTGTTGTAGAGCATTTCTGAGCACAAGAAGCTGGCTGGAAACAACTGGCACAGATTTACTGAGGATAAACTCTGCCTGCCCAGTTTGATTGCCTTTGGTAATAAACTGACTAGATTTCCAAGAGCAGAGTGATTCAAAGGGAGCACCACAGCAGTCTCCACGGGGACCTATCTGCTTAACATCTTTGCCAGAGGCTGGAGGAGGTGACTTAGTGCACTCTCCTTGTGCTTGCAGATGTTGCCAAACTGGAGGGAGCCTCAAAGAAAGGGCTGCCATCCAGAGGGACTGAGTCAGGCTTGATGAATGAGCCATGAGGTTCCACAAGGAGAAATGCTGAGTCCTGCCTGTAGAAGGAAAAATATCTGCAACAACACTGGGGATTGACTACAGGGGAGATGCTCTGTAGCAAAGGCCCTAGGATCCTGTTGGGCAGCGAGCAGAACATGGGCCAGCAGCGAGTCCTGACTGCAAAGGTGGCCAATGGAAACCTGGACACACTGGAATATGGTGAGGATGAGGGATGGGAAAGGAAACAAGAAGGGCTTCTAAGGCTACATCATAAGTAAAAGAAAGGCGAGAGGAAATTGGCCCACCTGCAGAGAAGAAGGAAAGGGCTGAGGTACTCAATAACTTCTTCACCTCAGACCTTACTGGTACCATACGTCATCAGGAAACCCTGAGAATCATGGGAATGACTGGACCAAGGGCAAGTAGCCTTTAGCAGAGAGGAATCCCGTTAGGGAACACTTAACAAACTAAGCATACACAAGTACATAGGATCAATCCTATAGGAATCACCCACAGGGTTGAGAAAGTTGGTCAATGTAATTCAAGAACACTCTCGATTACGTCAGAGAGATTGTGGTGGTTGGGACAGATTTCTGAGGACTGGAGGAAAGCAAATTACACTTTCGCCTTCAAGAAGGGCAAGAAAGAGGTTTTGGGGAACTACAAACTGATCAACCTCACCTTAATCTCTGGGAAGGTGACGGAGCAAATCCTCCTGAAAACCACTTCCAGACACATGAAGGACAAGGTGGTGATATGGAGTATTCAGCATGAATTTACAAAGATGAAATTGACTCATCTGAAAGCCTTCTGCAATGAAAAGACAGGCTCTGGAGCTGGGGGGAGAGCAGTTAATGTTGTCTGTCTCAATTTCAGCAAGACTTTCAACACTGTCTCACTTAACACTCTCATAGGTACACAGATGATGTCATACTAGACAAGTGGACTGTGAGGTGGACTGTGAAAACTGTCTGAGAGATTTGTGGTGACTTGCGGAAACAAACCCCAAAACTCCCAAAGAGTATTGAAGCAGGTATGTTTATTCACAGTGTCGGGTGCATGGGGGATAAGTCTGGCAGTCACACACACCCATTGCCTTTGTTCAGCTCTTTTTATATGATATAATATTACATATGCATTAGCTGTGTTACATATACATTAGTTGTGTTACATATGCATTAGCTGTCCCAGCAAATTCCTGAAAAGTGGGCGGGAAATCATTAACATACACCACTCCTATAACTCTGCCTCAGAATGCCCCCTTGGGGGTCTTCTTTTGGGAGTCTTTGGATGAAGTAAGCAGTCTTCCTCAGGCTTGAACTTTTCAACTTTGCAAAGAACTGCTGAGCTGGTATGGTCCAATTACCTCAAAACTAGTATCATTTCCAGGAGCCCTTCTTTATCAATCTTCAAATTCCCTCCTTTTAAGCCTCAAAACTCTTTATTGAAACTCCAAGGTCTTCTGTTCCTGCTGGAGTCCTCATTATAAAATTAACTATATTCTGTCTGTAAGTTAGTATAAGCAAGCAAGGCCCTATCCTATCTAAAAATTAGCTAGTAAGCAACTGAGGCTACAACCTTTTGTCATCACTTTATATTTTTATCACCCCTTATCAGTGGTCAGCAGCACAAAGTCCTCTGATTTAGACCCAAAACTCCCTTGTGTTTCATACTCACTCATGACCAGGCAGTAAGCAGTAAGGTCTATGGACTGGAGTATTTTTTCAAACCATGAAAAAAAGAGAGTATTTAACTGTTATATCATCCTATAGGTGATTACCTGACAGAAAAAAAAAATAAATTATACCTTAATACCAAATAGTATCTCGTTCTGTGCCATGCTACTAGTTGAAATCAAATACTGCTAAGAGAATGATGTTGGCAAAGGAGCAGTCAAAAAACAATGAAACACTGTTAAAGATGGTTAGAAAGAAACCCTCTCCCCACTCTCAGTTCTTTTTAACTGCACTGGAGTACTCTGGAGAAGGGAAGGGATGAAGTAAGATTTGGCTCAGGGTTAACTGACAGAGAAAGTGAAGGGGAGATTACAAATGAAAAAGAATTTATAGTCTGGGTCTCTGAGTATGGTGTTGACATCAAAATAATCTGCTGGTGGTGCTGGTTTAAACATTTAGAGAAGCATGTCAGTGGTTGTAACACTATCTTGCCTAAGTAGGGAGCTCCATACGGAAAATCCAAGCCTTTCTCCCTGCTTTCCTACACAATTAATCACAACTTATTCAATCTCTTATAATTTCATTTCTTCAGTATTTTTCTCAGGCAGTGACTGGGACTCCTCTCAGAAGCCAAGGGATGAGCTGGCCAGTACTGTGGAGCAGAAGCCTGGGCACTAGCCCTGCACATAGAGCCATCAACACACAAAGGGTTCATCTTTCCTTATTTTTCCCCTTGGAGACCTCATAGTGACCCCATGTATTTCCTGTGCTGGTGTTCCTATCAGAAACTGTTAATGTATCAGAAAAAAACCCATCATTTCCACTCCTCTGCCCTTTTCCATTTTCTATCTTTGGCTCAGCATTTGGACCATAAGTGTTTCTGGAGAGAGGTGGTCTTTTTCTTTTGTATGTGTGTGGCATTTATTCAATATTCATCAGTTTAAGCAGTTTTTTTCACGAAAAGTAACCTGGATTTCGCCTTTGGGTCTCTTGTTCACTTTTAGATTGCCCCTGAACTCAAGTAGCAGCCAGACTATGCCCTCTGGCTTTTTTTGTAGGCATCATCTCACTGTTGACAGCCATTCTTCTCCAGATGGCAAAATCCACATCCAAGTGCACAACTTTTCATATTGGGGATTTATTTTGGGGATTTCATTTCTTTTCTACAATTTTGGAATGCTACACAGAGATAACTAGCAGCCTGCCATTTCAGATCTGGCAAAAAGTGCTGCAGAATTTCCATACTGATTCAAGTGGCACAACGATTCATTTGTCATACTGCCAGTTGGAGAAGTTGTTTATAACTCAGCAAATTCAATCGGTTTCCATCTTATACTATTTTCCATAAGATTCCACACCTGATTTTAATTTATTTTTAAAATTCTCTTATTGCAGTACCTCATACTTTT
Organism: Pachyramphus minor; assembly: GCA_013397135.1. Classification (NCBI taxonomy): domain Eukaryota; kingdom Metazoa; phylum Chordata; class Aves; order Passeriformes; family Tyrannidae; genus Pachyramphus; species Pachyramphus minor. The sequence continues at coordinate 187,806 of VYXB01003277.1, read as the reverse complement.
TGAAGTGACCTTTGCTTTCTTAAGGGAGAGCAATTATTTCTGAGAAACATGTAAATCTCTGGATTGTCTTGATCGTTCTTCTTGGCTTCTATTGCTGACACTTTCGAATTATTTATTTTTTGTTTAGTGCTTGTTAGAAGTTGTCAATAATGTTCTAGAAATCAAAATTCATACTGCAAGCAGAAACTGTTACATTTTTGATGGCACACATTGTAGCTAGCAAATTCCAAACAATTATCAAGAAACAATTTTTTCACAAGCTCTATTTTAACAGCACATATTAACCTCTGCAATTTCACCTAAAAATGCTGAAGTGACTTACTAAAAAAATTCCTCTGGTTTAATCAGAACGAAAACGTCACCCCCTATCTACTTTGTACATTCTTAGATGGGTTTTTATTCCAACAGGTTTAGCTGTATGAGGATTGAACAGAGAAAAGCAATGAGTTTCAGACATCTCTCTGTCCACTAGGTCTTGGAAATTGAAGTAATTACATAATGATGGCTTAAAAATTAATGGAAAACCGCTAAGTAAAATTTTTAGGAAATGTTATCTCCACAGCAACACTTGGCCATTGGGTTTCATAATGACTTACAATGGTTTTAGCTATTTAGACAAGTAGTTTTTCAGAAAATGTTAGAAAATATTCGTCTCCTATTTCTTTTATTAGCCTCCTATTTACTGGCCCCACCCTGTTCAGGTAAGTCACTATTAAATTTTTTTACCCAGGAGGATGGATGAAGACTCTTGAAACCAGAAACATCAGCGTTCACCTCTTACTCAAAGTAAAACCAAAAAGCAGACAAATGCCTCCAAGAAACGAGAGGGGCCTTTGCTCAAAACACACATTGCATGTTAATGTGGTTAGCAATTTAGCTACAGGAAAATGGCAGAGTAACCTGGGAGGCTGATTGACAACTGAGTGCCAAGTGAGCGTGTGTGATTTTAGGGTAGAGAGTAATAGATGGGAATGGGAAATACTCGGAAGAAAGTCTCAGATATTGCTTGATGCCTGTGAAAACACAACTTGGAACCTCTCTTTGGAAAACTGATCAAGTTGTATGAAAGTCCTTGTGTACTCATTCAGCCCCAAATACCAATAACTCAGGCGAAGTAATTAACCTTCCACTGTATCTGTGAAGAAAGCAGACAGAAAGTTACAGCCACTGTTCTCATGTTAGACACCACAGATTATAGCATTTAAAGCCCAACACAGCACTTAGGCCCCCCAGTGCTGAGAACCAAAAAACTCTAATGATATATGTCCTTCCCAAAAGACACTCATGTACTCAGCACCACTGAACATAAGGGCATGTCACTTACATCTCAAGCACATGGTTAAAACCTTCCTCCCCTCTGAAGTTTGTGCCTCAGCGCCAAGAAACAAAGCCAAAATCCACTGCCAGAAAAGTACCTTGTGGTTCTGGTGTACAATGGCTAACAGTTAAAGCATGGGTTTAATCCCTCACCTTCAGTCGTAGCTGGTCATTTCATAGGCCACAGAGCAGGCTGGGGGCACAGCAGTCACCACCTACTCTTGGGCTCAGCAGGTACACAGACTCTTCTCTCGGTAAGGAACATCCCCAGCTCTTGAATTCAGGTGCCATTTGTGTCACCCATGTGGAGTGCAAGACACCAACTCATCCCACATTAACTGTGTGGCTTTAACATGAACCCTGTTCTCCACTAGTATTCCTTTTACAACATGAGAAGAGGTAAGTGATGAGGCAGGGGTATCTCACCATTGCTTTGTGATGAAGTAAATGCTGGGCTTTAAAAATGGGCCTTTTTGCCATACGAGGACCTGCACAAGATGAATGAAGTAACGAGAGGCTGTGACTGAGACTGTTCAATACAGAGGAATTGAAGGTCTCAGGAGGAAGATTGTCAGCTGAACAGACTTATGTGCTCCTAGGGAGCTGAGGAGAAGACTGCTATGCCCTAGAGAAGTGGGAGCCACCTCTGAGACCTGATTCTTTTGCAGAGTGAGATCATCTCAGCCTGCCCTTACTTCACATGCCCTGTCCTCTGCCACTCAATGTCCCCCTCCTGGGTACCAGCAATGGAGCCATGATGGGTAAGTCAGTTAGGGGAACTGAGCCAGATGAAAACTGAGTCCTCAAAAATCCGCAGACTTCTCTAGAGGACACCTACACAACATATGCTTTCTGTTTGATTTAATCTTGTGTAGTGTATCTTTTAAGGATAGCATCTCATTGCACTTCTATTCCTTGGAATTACGACAAATACAACCTTTGCTGTAAAAGAAAGGACTCCTTCATTATATTCATGATTCATATGCTTGTGCTACTGTCCCCTTTTCACTAATGCAATTCATCAAGCAAAGAGAGGTAAGCTGGAGGAACATTTATTGATTTAGCTTTATTTATTATTTTGCAATATACCAAGGTACAGGCTTGTTCTAAATACCTACCACAGAAAACATTTACTGAAAATTTAAGCAGGTTTTTTTAACAAACAGTTTTCACTTAAAAAAACCCACATCTTTTTCTTGTACTGATAGAAGTTTTATTTTAAAAAGTTTAAAGCATTCTTTTCAGAAAGTTTATAAAAGCTCTTTCCCTGACTAAGTGAAATAAAATGATACACATATATATGAGCAGCAATATTCTAATTTGCATTTAAATAAACATTATAAACACAGCTTAAATAGTAGCAATTCTCAGAATCCCTATACGGCTTCTAGTTGTAAAAGCTTAGCTTAAATAGTTATTTTCTGTGCATCATTAGATTTGCAAGAGACATCCTGTCTTTCTACCCTCAAATCAAGGCCAGCCTTGAAAACATCAGGCAGGGTGCAGATTGGGATCATTATTCCAAGAATACTGGGCCAAACTATAACCTGGTCTTAATCTGCAAAGTTCTGTTATCTTTAGTGGAATTAAACTGATTTGGGCCTGCTAACAGTGTGGCCCACAGCATTTATTTATTTAAAAAAGGGAACAGCCCTCAAGAACAAAGCAGAATGGCTGACTGCACCACAAAATGGTATTAAATGGTACATGATGGCAAGGAGACAATGAGAATATAAAGCCTTTAACTGGTGCTTTGACAGATTTTTAGTTGTTATTATTTAACTAAAGATATAAAGATTTTTTTAAGAAGTGAAATGAGTAGCATTGGAAATTAGTTTATGGATCCAGCACAGACATCTACAACTAACTGCTAACTCAACAGTTTAGCAAACTCAAGGTAACAGCTCAGCTGGTGAGTGGTCTTCTGTGGGCTGATGGAAATAGGTTGGTGGATTTTGACACAAGTCTACTTGTACAGAGGATCTGACTTGAAAGTAAATTTGAAACACAAAGTTAAATATAGCACTGTTGTGGGTTTACCAGCCCCCCTGAACTGCAACAGTCAGGCCCAGGTAGATTTCCAGAGAAAAGCCAATCAGAAGTTTTAGTAACGCCTCTGCTAATGACATATTTAAGAAAACAGAAGAGAAGGTGGATTTCGCAGAAGAAATTAGGAGGCCATGGAGTAGGAGGGAGGCAGCAGGCCCCTAAGTGGGGGAGCCAAGCCCTCTCCGTGTAGCCTTGGGCCGGGGGCAGGCATGGCACTGAAGTTTTCCCTGGACAGGATGTGTAATGGAGTTGAGAAAACCTCCAGAAAGAAGCTGCCCTGCTTGAAACTTGCTGCAGAAGAATTCCAGCCCGGTGGAGAGCAGAGAGGACTTGAGATAACAGGGCCTCCTCCAAGGTCAGTTCTAGCAGGAGAAGAGCTGAGGAGAGGGGGGAGCATTCCCCCCACTCTCTCTCCCTCCAGCAGGGGAAAGACTGAAAGTTAAAAACACCTGCCACCTTTAGAAGATAACTGGGGTACAGAGACCCCCCAGCAGTTAATGAGGGAATTTGACGCATGCCTGAGGAGGTTGTGACCCTTGTGAGAGACCTGAGTTGAAGCAGAATCCTGCTAGAGACCTGTGACCTATGGAGAGAGAGACTTATGCTGGGGCAAGTTTTTCCGGTAGGACTTTGTAGTCCCGGTGAGGGATCCATGCTGGTGCAGCTCATTTGTGACCCTAAAAGACAGCAGAGAATGGAAGAACTGTTGTCCTGGGTGACCCACGAGGAGAGGTGTCTTCTGTAGCATGGGACCCCACAGGAACAGGGGAAAGGACTCAAAGCCACTCCCTATAGGCTGTAGTAAAGACCATGGTGGAGTAAGTGTCCCTCACAAGCCATAGAAGACCTCAGGAGCTCTGATGTGTCCCCTGGCCTCTGGTCCTAGCCGGAATGGAGGAGGGACAGACCCAACACTGAAGTCACCATGCAGCAGAGTCAGCTGAGAGAGAGAGAGAGAGAGAGAGAGAGAACGAAAGGAATCTCCAGCTACGACACACTGAACCTGTCGTCCTAAAGATAACAGAAAAGAACCTTTACGAGTGCTGCAGAATTACTTCAAAAGGAAGAACCTTTCTCCCTTCTGGACTGAAAAAGCGGGGAGAAATGCTTTTGTAAATACTCATGATGGTTTGGACCTAGCACCCAGCCAGATGTCCAGGCCCACAGCGAAGGCTCTCCTCCCTCACTCTCTTGCCCTTTCAGGGCAAGGGAAAAAAAACTAGAANAAGATAACAGAAAAGAACCTTTACGAGTGCTGCAGAATTACTTCAAAAGGAAGAACCTTTCTCCCTTCTGGACTGAAAAAGCGGGGAGAAATGCTTTTGTAAATACTCATGATGGTTTGGACCTAGCACCCAGCCAGATGTCCAGGCCCACAGCGAAGGCTCTCCTCCCTCACTCTCTTGCCCTTTCAGGGCAAGGGAAAAAAAACTAGAAAAGACGGAAGAACCTGAACTTAACAAAATTATATAACTAATAACTTAACTTTCTTTTCATAAGATAAGCAAGTTTAATTAGAACTGTTGTAGTATATATTATTCCTTAGTCTTTATCTTGTTAGTAATAAATCTTAGTATTATTCCCCTAAGTCAAGCCTCTGTTTTGTCTGTATAAAACCTCTCTCAACTTATAGTAATTGGGGGGGGGGTAGGGGGAGTTTGAAAAAAACTTAGCCCTGGTAAACCCACGACAGCACACAAAAGACCTATCCAGAGCTCCAGTGAGTGGATACAGCCTCTGCTCTTCCTAGACATAGCTCCAGATCCTTGGGAAATCAGAACTCAGTAGTCCCACTAGGAGCCTCTGAGCCGGATATACCTTAGTGGCAGAGAGGTCTGTCTGTACATCTGCCTTTGCTGATCTAGGGTAGATCAGTCCTCATTTAAATCCATCAAAATTCACAAGCTGTCTGGCAATAACACCACAAATGTGTTCTCCCTCAAGAACTGAAATAATAACTACATTATAGAGCCAATTTAAGGGTAAACTTGTATTGGCCTTTAGGATCATTCTAAAGGCTGTTCAGCCCAGGCTGATTTATATGAACAGTTCTTCTTATTCCTTTATTATACACTGTAAGTTGTTTCAAATTCAACAATAAAATATGTGACATTGAGAAAGTTGGAGAAGACTATTGCTCTGTTCAAACTTGACACAATTTTTTAAACAAAATAAAATCATGGATAAAACACATAAACCAAAAAGTAATCAGAAGTGTAATATACGGAATAGAGAAGAGAAACTGGGAAAGGTTTTTCTCCAGAAAGCATTCTGAAACATTTTTATGATTATATCTGACATAGGGAGACGATAAGCCTGTGTGAGTCCAATACAAAAAATAAAGCAGAAGCCTTGGTTCAGTTTTAAAATTTTTTCCCTTTTTTCCAATTGCTGAGACAAGTCACAGAGAGGGTAAAAAAAGAAGCTGATGAGTGAACTCTGCTGTCTGAGTCTTTTCTGGAGATTTACTGTGCCTGGAATCAAAGAGGAGAAAATCTCATTTGCTCCCATATAGCACTGCAGCTCACACACATGGGTCTGACTCCTTCCTGGCCCATCTGTCAATCAGTGACTATAGAACAATTACCTGGATGCAAACAATTACCTGTTTATTTCACATCGCTCTGTCTGCTCTAATTCTCTCCTTTGTTGCATTCACGTAGGACTAACCACAGGCTAACCTGGATGCTGATCCTGTAAATGTAGGACAGCAAGGCATTTACAAAAATGGTCCAGCATCACTGCCAATACAAGCTCTTGATCCCACATACATATCAAGTTTTCCAGATGTTTCTGCCTGCCTGGCTGTGGCACTGCTCAGCGGTCACACAAATCCCAGCTGTCTTCAGGCATAGGTAGGTAAGCCAGCTGTCATTGCTACCAGAGAGGCAAGGGTAGCATCATTTTTGTGTGATTCCATCTAATGACCTACCCAGTTCCAGTGAGAGCTGGGCCACGCTACTCCATATCCAGCTCAGTCCTCACCCATCAACGGCCTGTGCCCCACCCCTAAAATAGGGGGAGAAGATCTGAAGGTAGAGGAGTGTCTTTACATTATACATACAGAAAAATAAAGGGAGGGAAGCAAAGGGTAACCATATTCTCTTGATCTCACCTTCCCCAGATGGCAATGATGTATTTTCTAGCAGAGCCAGTGCATTCCCATTATTTTGCTTTCATCAAAAATTGAATTTCGCCTCCATCACTGTAGAGGCCTTGAGACATTACAAGGAGGTCTGTTTCTCTCTAGCTGCCACCATGCAGCATGGTCTCTGCATAACACACTGCCCAGCTCTTACCAGAGTTCAGTAAAGACAGAGCTTATTATATTTTCCTTCCCTGGTCAGACACAACATTAAGAATTTGAAAAAATTACATAATACCAAATTAACATAATACAGAATTTAAAAACCATCATCCTATTGACTAAAACAGTTAATGAGATTTAGTGGGTGCCCAATGTACCTTGGGATGTTCTGTGTCTGTTGCTCTTATTTCTCAAATGGTTGCAGGTCTAAAAAGTCTAGACTCTCTGCCTGCTGGGCTTTGTCACCTACAATGCTGGAACTCCAGCTCATACATTGCCTTGTTGTTCATCCTGCAGACATGAGAAGATATTGCTTCTTCTTTCTCAGCTTATGACCATGTGGGCTCAAAATTTCTGCTATTGAGCAGGCTATTTAAAAGTTTCTGGGTTGTAGATTTCCCTCACAGGTTCATACATCCAGCTTTTAGACATGGCAGCTCCTGAGATCTTTTTGAAGCTGCCCCACGATATTTAAAATCTATCAAAACTGGTTGGTAGTTTAAAACTTCAAAACTATTTTTCTAGATTGCTTCATGTTATTGCCACAATCACAATCTTTTTTCATTTCTTATGCTTCCATGCAGATCTTACATATTTAGTGGAAGAGAAGCAGCAAGCTGGTTATATGTCAAGTTTAAATGCTGCTTTGATTACATCTTTGTTCACTGTCCAATAAAAGTCAATTGCCAGCAGGTCAATATCCAGATACACAGTTCTCTATTACAGATGACATAATAAATACCTTGGACCTTACAATTCTGTTGAATGGACAAAGATTGAAGAGAAGCAAAGTCTCAGCTTGTATTTATTGGAAAATATATTCAAATATATTGAAATATTTATATTTATCTCATAAGGAAATGACAGAAAAATTATTATACAATGTAGGAAATACTAAAATTATGATTTTACTTTTTATGCATAATTAAGCTAGTCACTGTTTCTATTCCTGTGCTGTACAACATAAATCACTGATAAGCAATTACAATATAAAACAATCTTTTGAAAGCATTAAAATAACATAAAACTACTCACTTGTCACATTAAATGAACATTTATCCAATTCCTACAGCTTAGCAGTGTGGCCTCCAGCTATTTATTACACTTTGATACCTATGAGAAATTATTCTATCCTGACAAACTTCTAAACACCTTAAGACTAAAAATGGCACTTTATGTGCCCCTTACATGAAATCAAAAGTTGCTGTTGCAATCAGAATGCTCACACATACCTCGGAAAACCAGTGTTCTTTTTTGACTTGCTGCATTGTTGGACTACCTATTTTTTGGCAGTCTTTTGGTTAGGATCAACCATCTCAATGAGGAGGTATAACTACCTCATGTGTGATTTCACCATTTCCATCAAACTGATAATTTGAACATTTTTGTCTGAATTGACTCGACGCCAGGTTGGAAGGTCCAAAGAAGAAGCAGAGCCACAGTGCATCACAGAGGGCTCCCAGTGGCTGTGTAGTTGGCTCTTTGGTTTTACCTGCACTGCTAGAGGTAAGGACAGCAGTAGGCTGGCACCTACATCCATTCAGGCATAGTCTATAGCTAAACTCTATTCTGTTGATAGTAAGTATGCATGGATGCACTCAGGAAACTTCACAGTGGATTATGCTGATTTCTGCTTGAACATTAAGCTACTAAAGCCTCCAAAATCCATTGATGTCTTTCCAAAACCCATTGACACAACTGGAATAACAATTTTTCAGAATTTTTTCATCTCTTTAAAAGCTTGAATCCAATCTAAATCAAACCACAGATTGATTTATTATATAGAAATGTATCACCCCATTTTACATGAGGGGAAGCAAATGCACTGATGACTTGATGTAGTTGCCATGTAAAGAGGAAAACAATTCCAGTCAGACCCACGAGGCATAAATCCTTACACTTTCCTCATCTCATTATAATCGCAGGTCCTGTCTCAAAAAGATAAGTTACAGATGTTTATTGAACTAAAGTAGCAACATAACACTACTGTAACTCTGCTGCTCAAGAAGAGTGGGGCATCATGTCTGCAAGAACCTGGGTGACTGTACTCCTGCCTGAAAACAGTGTCACAGGGTTGCTCGAGGTAGTCTAACTGGATGCACCTTCCCCAGCTTTGTAGCTAGCACACAGCAGTGTGAGATCTAAGGACTGTGCAGCAGAAAAGAGAAAGAGGAAGCAACCTGCAAAGTAAAATGTGGATTTATCAGGAAAAACAGAAGGGGTTTTATATTGAAGAAGAGGAAAGTGTATCAGCAGAAGAAAAGAATGGAGAAAGAGAAAAGGGAAATTATAAAAAGGGGGTGGGTGGAATATCCAGATTCGCACTGCAGGTATTCAATTACACTTGTATAAGTGGAAATCCATTGCTCAGAATGGCTTTGTACACAAGAGAAGGACAATCTCCACTGCAAGACGGACTCAGACACAGTCCTCCATAGAGGGAATGAATCACTATTCATTCCTAACCCATAGAGGGTGTTCATTATTCATAGAAGGAAATTAAACTGGAAGGGGTAAAAGAATGTGAACAGGAGGAGAGGGCTGGAAGACTGTGCTGTGCCTAGAATGTCCTTGTGAACTGGCTTGGGATGTAATCAGCACCACATGAGACCCTGGCCTGTAGAAGATAAAAATATCCTGGCCAAGAAGTTGTAGGTTAAGCAGGAAAGCCTGGCAAGCAGAGGCCATATACCGTAAGCACAACTGAATTATCTTTTTGTTCATACATATGCTCACATTTAATTAAGTTATGATATTGTCAAGCCTTTGGCACACTGCCTGTTGTATAAACATTACTGGCACAGATATTCTATTCCATTGCAGAGTTATTAATTCAAATGAAGAAGGAGGAAGATATGAAAACAGCTGGAATTTCAACTGAAACCCACCTCTGGTTCAGACAAAGAACCACAATTACCAAGGCGGCAATGATATCTCCACTCACAGGAGACACCCGAGGTCTCTCCTCATCTCTTTAGTGCATCAGCACACAAACATCCAAGTCTTTCTTGTATTAGCACAGTGACTCTGGATGATCCCCCACATACAACAACAACATCATTTGAGCTCGAAGGAGCTGCTGTTGGATTATTAGGTTTGTCATTGTTGGGATTCAATTATTCCTGCATTATTTATTTAAGAGTAATGCAAAGAGGCTCCACCTGGGATCGAGCCTCCATTTTACTATGTATTGGGAGACAGTTCCTTTCTCAAGAGGGGCTTGCAGTTTCAGCTGATGATATGCAGACAGAGGCATCAAGATGTGATTTTATTATGGTTGCACAGAAATATAGCCAGCAGGCAGAGACTAATTCTAAATGACACCTTAATATTAGCTGGTATCCAGTTAAAAAATAACCACATGCCCTTCCTTAATTAAAATAGAAGAAAGGTTATTTTAGACCTACAAAATAAACAGTCATATATAACATTGACAAGAAAATCTATTTAGAGATACAGAAATGTTGCACTTTGGAAGCTAGAGGAATGGAGAAAAGTATTTTACCACCAGAACTGGAAGACTTCTTAATTTTTACTTTCCCAATGTGCCATTGTCTTGTACTGTTTGTAATTGAAAGTGCATGCTTTGCTTTATGTTAAGGAAAAGCAGACAGACTGGAGTCTTATCTTAGAGTCTATACATCTTATAACAATAGTTTTCACCACAAATACCACACTATAAACTGCTTGATATAAAATTGGATTTTCGCTGATTTTAGAATTAAAGCTTCCTCTTCCAAAATCTTGTTTGATGCCTGCTCAGGTGCTAGACTGGTTTGGAGTGCTTGGCTTGACTCACACTTCTTACCAATTCCTCGAATGATCAGAGGTCTCACAGACCCTTCTGCAGCCCAGGGGGGGAAGCCCTACACACTGTAATGGACAAATATCTGACTCAGTGTCTTATGGTACAAATTGGATTCCCTAGAGCTGGGATACATCTCTAGCAAGTGTATAAAAGCTAACATCCTCTGCACCTCAGGATCGAAGAATTCACAGGAGCTTTGTTCAGCTTTTGTTAACACTTATGCTCTTTATCATTCTCTTACCAATAATGTTATTTTACAGACATCAAGAGTAATTTTGTCTAAGTCCTACAGGACCTGTACTGCATGGAGAACATGCTGGCAGCATTTCTGATATATACCAAGACCATGAAACAATCTGAACTGGAAGACTTCTTAATGTTATTCAACTCGAATATGCCCACCAGATTTTCTAATTAACAGGTGTTTTTCTACTTGCCAATCCACAATGTCAAGAATTTCTCCTTCTCAGAAGCATTTGTTTTCTGAAACAATAGCATGTGGACTCTTCCAACATAGACACAAGAGATTTTCCCATCCCAATATTGAGCTAGAAAACAACCTATGGACTAAAGCAAAACGCAGTCTTGTTTCTTTGGTTTCTGTTATTGAATTCCTTCATACAAAGTACCAATCATTAAATGACAAAGAAAAAAAAATAGAAAATTTTTCAATTACTTGAAGGCATTTACATGACCAATGCTAAATACCTGTATGGCCAGCATGTCTGCCTTTACCAAATCCAACTGAAACCAATGTGCTTCCACTGCAATGAATAATTTGCTATTTTCTGGTTTTATCCTGAAAGGTGACCAAGAGATAACACTGATTTCTGCAAGCTGGAGTGCCTGACTGCCCCAGTTGAAATGCAAATATATATCCTACTGCACTCTAGGGAAAACATTCTAAATTAACAAGGCAAATCATCTGAAGATCCTAACAAGCAATTAGGCAGAAACTATGATATCAGAAGTATCAGTCTCTTTGTAATAAGCTGTTTTCACTCACATGAGAATTTTAATTGTGGTACGTGCAAGTACAAAACTGAAGTACAACCTCTACCCACACACAGTTCTACTATACAAAATTAATCTATTTTCCTAATGTTGTACAGGCAGCTAATTAATTGGAGACCATGTAACTGTCACAAGATTAACAAAATGCTTTTATGCAGGTAGTAAACACTGCTACCTGAGAATATTACTCTATTCAGTAGACAGTGTTTGAACTGAATACCTGCAGGAGAATTCCATTTCTCTTACAAAGAGACCAGTGACCTCATTGAATAAGCCGTTCACTGTGCCTGTCACAAAAGCTCTCAATTAGGATGAGAAGCACACTTTACAACCAACAGATACGCAGGCTGAGAATCCACTAACCTGATGGCAGCCATGATAAATTACTGAAAACTACGCTCCTGAAGCTGAGAAAAAAAAAAAAATCAAAACTAAGTATAAGTCATACAATTGATAGTTTAATATTCAGTAACATCAAGTAGTGATGCTACTCAGCTGAGTGAGGTAATTCAAGAAATAATTAGGCTGCTTAGGAGCCATTTCAGCAGGAATATATATTCCACTCCTTTGACCAAAGCAGTGCCACACTGAACAACCGAATAACCACCGGCTGTTCAAGCAGCAGCAGGTTTTGGGTGAAGCACTGCCCTGTCACACCCTTGCTTCTGCTGATGCGATTTTATGAAAACCTCTGAGACTCACCATCCAACTTCAGTCTTTGCCATCACTTAGCAATGAAAAGGGCTATGAAGAGGCCTGGACAGAGGGTGCTGGACACACAGGGCACAGTCGAGCAGGAGAATAGGCAAGTGGGTGACTTGTACGTAAATTCAGGGGCAGGCAATTCAGGGGCAGGCCAAGTTCCTGCTTTCTGTCTCTTGTCACAGACTCACATGGATTAACTGCATGTAACTGGCTACTTACGTGTACTTCAGCCTATTTCAAGATTAAAGGAAAGCAATTTTTTAGAACAATGAATCAAGGCTGGAAACATTAAGCTACCGCAACAAGAGAAACTCACAAGATAGTTGGGAAATCTTAAGAGGGACTTTGAAGTGTAGTATGGATACTACTATTTAACCTTGAGGGGGAAAAAAAGAAACCCAGTTAAAAGGATTGAAGTAATTTTAGCTGCTTTGAGACCTTAGAGCTAAGCAGAACTAAGAACTCTCTGTGAGTTAAAAGTTAGCATTAACACACTTTGCCTTTTATTTACTATTTGCAGTGCAATGCTAAAGTCTTAACATATAACTCCCATACTCATATTTTCTTCTAATTTACTAGCGTTTGGCAATAGCACCAAAACATTTTCTTCTCAGCTCAGCATCACCAACCTGCCAGTAGGAATTTTCAGCACGCTGGGACTAGCTCACTGAAAGTTGCTGCAGCAAAAGGAACCTCAGATGTATTACAGGCCCTGTGGTACTGAGGGTACATGTAGCACGAGGCACACCAACACACACAGAAACAGGACGAAATTGATGCACCAGTTAATTCAGGCGTTTTAATAAAAAAGGCAAGTTTGCAATGAAAATCTCAGTGCCCTTATCGAATATCTGACTAGACTTAAATGCCTGAATAAGTTTATGAGGTAATTACCAAATCCGAAATGAGACATTTGTGCATCTACAACACTGAAAGCCTAAATCCCGAAACTGAAATAAACCCTCACCCAAACCCTTTAGAGCTCCATCTGTCTTTCCAAGTTCTTGCACCACCTATAGGTCTGGCATTGCATCTGCTGGGAGTCTTTGTGTTAGCTTCCTGCCCAAAGCCTGCTCCAGATGTCAATAGGCACCCCTAAATAGCTAGGATGTATCTAAAAAGGAAGTTTGGCAAACCTTTTAAGTACTCTAGATGTTGGAGAACAAAAGACGCATTTCAACTGAAATATCCATTTTCTTACTGTTTACATCACTGTGCAAGTAAAAGTTTTTTCTGTGTGAAGCTCCTACTACAACCTAAAGAACCTTTGAGTTCTACATCATAATTAAAAAAAAATCTTCAGATATCTCCTCACATGTGTAAGCAACACTGTGCAGCACTGTAGCCTTGTACTTGAAAATGTTATCTTCCTACAAGCATTAAGCTTCACACTATTGCAATTTAGTACGAAGGCAACTGAAGGCCCATACTAAGACCTTAAATCATCTTGTCCGTGAGGTGCTTTACGCTGACGACACTGCCCTCGTTGTCACACAGAAGTAGCTCTGCAGCGCTTAACATCCTGCTTTGCAGAGGCTGCTGAGCTTTTTGGCCGGGAAGTCAGCTTGAAGAAGACAGAAGTTTTCTATCAACCTGCACCTCAGGAAGTCTTCCATCATCCCCATACCACCATTGGTGAACCACAGCTCCAATCAGTCCAGCAATTCAATTACCTGGGAAGCATCATCTCCTCAGACGGCAAGATTGACAAAGAGATAGACAACAGGCTGGCAAAGGCATACAGTGCTTTCAGCAGACTCCATAAAAGAGTTTGGCAAAACAAACACCTGAAGAAAAGTACAAAGATCAGTGTTTACAGAGCCATCGTACTGTCTACTCTTTTATATGGTTCTGAGTCATGGGTTGTTTACTGCCACCACTTGCGACTCCTAGAACGGTTCCATCAACGCTGCCTCCGTACAATCCTAAACATCCACCGGATGGATTATGTGACCAATACATCTGTTCTTGAACAGGCTGCAGTCACAAGTATCGAGGCCATGCTGCTGAGAACACAGCTGTGTTGGGCAGGGCACGTCTCCAGGATGAAGGACCACCGCCTCCCTAAGATCGTGCTCTATGGTGAACTTGCCACCGGCTGTTGCAAGAGAGGAGCCCTGAAAAGGAGATACAAGGACTCCCTGAAACAACATCTCAGCCTTGGCCATATTGACCATCATCATTGGTGTACTCTGGCCTCCAATCGGGAGGCCTGGAGACAAACCATCTATAATGCTGCTGCTTCCTTTGAGAACACACACAGGATCACCCTCGAGGAGAAAAGACAACTCAGAAAGAATCGTGTCCAGTCGATACCACCTGGGGAGTCTTTCTGCTGTGCCTTTTGCAACTGGACTTGTCTATTTCACATTGGCCATTTTAGCCACCAGTGTGCCTGGTAGCAAGCGTGGGTAGAGCCCTTCCCAAATCTTCATTTGCAAAGCCAAGCCATGAAGGTGATTGCAATTTGGACGAAATGATGAGACTCACTCCAACACAGAATTCTGTCAGAGTTATGCCAAGAAACTGGGTTGCATGTTATTAAATTAAAATTATGGAAGGAACCAAGGAGTGGACAGCTGATCCAGACCTCTGAATCATGATTCATCCAAAGGATGTTATTAAGAGTATAAAGCTTTGTGGTTCCATGAATTGTTTCCAAAATAGCAAAGGACTGCAAGACAAGTGTTTCAGTAATCTCACCTATGTCTAGATCTAAATAATAGCAAGATAAAAAAAATAACCACAAATAGACAACACAAACACAAAATAACCCTCCTTTTATTTCAGTGAAGAAACTATACTCAATCTTAGAAGAAACAGGATTCATATACAGCATCTGGCCATAGAAAACTGCATGTACACCCCAAGAAAATAATATATTACAAAAAATGACTTTTTGAAGAAAAACCAAAACATTTCTAAATTATTTTCTCTCTTGAGAACTCAGAATTTATTTTCATGCTTATGTTTTCTATAGAGTGAAGCAAGCCAAAATATCTGTATTCTGGAGGATAATGAAGCATGTATTAGGAAGTCTAGACATCTGCAGAATTAGCCAGCAGTTAAGGAGTACAGGCTCTTTTAGACGTGGTTGTATCAATTCTGAACCAAGAACCACTTATCTTCTTTTTAAAATGCCATACTATAATCTTGCAAAGCTCCAAGAGGCAGTCTATGCTCACTTGTATAATTATCTTTTCCTTTCTATCTTATTTGCAGATCATTGCTTTATTGCAGTGCCTTGGGTCAAGATGGTTGTTTAAAGTTGAGTTGTTGCCTGGATTTTTATATATATTACAATCATATATACACTACTTCTGTTGCAGCATCTATGATTTTTTGACTAAGACAGGACACTTGATTAACATCAGTGCATTTGATCCCATAAGATAGTAACAATATGCATCCTGTGTAAATCTACAGATTCTGTAATAGGCTAAGAGTGAATTCTCATCATCGACATTTCAAAGTTACAGATTTTCATATCAAATGTTTAAAACAGTGAAAAGTGTGATGGTGAAATATATTAAAATAACCCCAAACATTAATCTTAGAACTGTGAGATCGGTTGATCTGTACACACTAACAACACTTGTTTCAATATGTGCCTCCACACCACAGATGCCCAGAAAAATTTCTGATAACTTTAAGAAGGATCATTCACTTTCATAAGGAGTCGAAATGTCCTGCTGCCCTTTTAGCAGCATGCTTTTAGCTAGTAATTCCACGACTATCTAGCTGCTCTTTCTCACAGCAGTAAAAAGAAGTGTAACAATTCTGTCCATTTGCACTGACATGAAACAACATGACTCAAGTGGCTCTTCACAAGGCACTGCCATCACCTAACCTCATTAGTATCTAATATTAAAAAGGAGATTAATTGTACTTTTCAAATAGTTCAGTGTAAATTAGAGACTTGGAAAAAATCATAATGTGAGCAACTGCAATCTTCTACGTGAGTCTGAATCACTGGAAACTATAATTTAATTTCATGGAAAACTAACCAAAACAAACACTTTTGGTTTTGTAACCTTTCTAATTTGATACAGTTCTGAAAACTTTCATATTCCTGGCAAGCAAACCAAGTGCAATTTTCTAATTTAATAACATTGGTTTGTCCTCTACTTGGATACAAGCACAATATTATAAATAAATTCATTAATACTTTTAAAACTCTTTCCAATAGAAGAAAAATTCTGATTGGAGACACCAATTCCATGCAAAAATAACTAATCTCTAATATGAAATTTATTGCTTTATCCCCAGAAATCTAGATCTGAAATTTCTCTACTCATCTCACCCCATATTTGCAGTTCATTTGTACCAATTCTCCTGGTTTCATTCATCCATCTGAGAATAAAACCATTATATTTTTAAGAGAAAAAGCAGTATCATAATTTAAGCTTCAGCATAAATAAAATATGGAAACACATTTTTTTATGCTAAACACTTGACTAATAAACAACATCATTGTAGATCTGCTTTCTGTTCCTAGCATAGATAATTATCAAAGTGTGAGAACCACAGGCAAGGAGATGCAAAAAAGCACATGGTCAGCTTAGGCTTTTAACTCAGAATTCCTTAAGCAAGGAAACTTCTGTCTTCCTTAAGATTCTGATAAAGCATCAATTTTGAAAAGCTGAAAATCAGGTTGTTAATTTAAATAATGAAAACCATGCTTTATCTACACTTGTGCACTTATTCCCATACTTGGAATTCTGTAGAATAACAGCACAAAAACTTCGACAATTTTGGTTTTCTTACAAGCATTCTTATCTTGAATGTGAACTCTGTTTCACCGGACTCTCCTGCTTTGAACAAAAATTGTCCCAATATGCAGAATCCTCAGGTGCAACTGGAATACCAGATGCAACTAAATCTTCAAAAGTCAGTAACGTAAACTGTGGTGGGTTAGGCTCCATGGAACATACCTAAAGAAAACACATATTAGCATAACACAAATCAATAAGTATCAATTTTCTTCCTGTAAAATTCTCTGTCCAGTTTAAACTGTACATTGCTCACTAAAGAAGAAAGGAAATATTCTGCATTTGAGACTAGTGTCGCTGCCCCTAATTTAGGCTATGCATTAATTAATAGAAGCATTTGACAGGCCACACAGAAAAACCACATTTTTCCTTGAAACACAGTTCACAAAACTCACAGAATGAGGGCTACAGAATGCTGCGAGTATGACAGAATGAGTGTTTAAGTCCAGTAAAAAAGAAAGACAAAGATCACTATCAAACAGACTGTACTTCTTTCTCCAGTAGATATGATTATTTGAGACAATTACGTGAGGATTTATTCCAGTAAAGCTGTGCCTATTCATACTCTTTTTAATACCAGTAATCCTCATGGTTATGCATGTCTCTCTCAAACACTACTTTGAATTAAAGCAGTCACAACCAACCACATATTAAATCCACACTAGATGCAGACTGAGATATTGGAGATGAAAGTGTCATGATCTCCATGTTAGTTTCATTGCTCCGAGAAAAATCACGTTTCAAACAAAAAAACATCTACAGGGGTTTTTTGAGCAGATGTTACTGTGCAGCCTGCTGTATATGCCTTCTCCAAGTGTAGATATTCCCAGATAGCAGGGCAAATAGTACAGCTTGCATGAATTCAACATAAATACAGCTGATTCTTCTAAACTGGCATTTACTCAAACATATTCTTAATGTCTAATATTTAATAAAATTCAGCAGGACCCCTCTGCAGTGGGGGTACTCTGTACATCACACAAACTGACTCATGTCTGATGCAGGCTAAGCCTGTCCAAGTCCCTCTGGTGTGGCAGCATGACCAATGGCCTATCAGCCACTCCTGTCAGTTTGGTGTCACCAGCAAACCTGCTGAGGACACACTGCACCATCATCCAGTTTCATTAATGAAGATGTTAAATGGGACTGGACCCAGTTTTGATCACTGGAGTACATCATTAGTTGCTGTCCTCCAACCACACCTTGTACCACTATCACCACACACTGAACCCAGCTGTTCAGCCTGTTTTCAATACACCTACTGCCTGCTCATCCAGTACACATATTAGCATTTGCTCCAGGAGGATCTTATGAGAGATGGTGCTAGAGGCAGAAAGTACTGAAATATAGGTAGACAATATCCACTGCTCTCTCGGCACCTACCAGGCTGGTCATTTCCTTGCAGAAGTTTACTAACCATGACTTTCTCCTGGTGAAGCCATGCTGACCAGTCCTGATGATTTCTGTCCTTGTTGTGTCTGGAAATGGTTTTCAGAATTAGCTGCTCTGCCACCTCTCCAGAGATGATACCTTATTCCTCATACTGTGTGGACTAATGTACAGGCACTGTAAAGACACCCCAGCATGTTGAGCTCCTAGAGAAAGGTTGGGGAATTTGTTCATAACTGTAATTTGTAAGCCCTTTCTTGCTTACATACCAGTGCTGGAGATGACCCTATCTAAGGTCCATTTTGAGGATTTTGTTCCCCATTCCTGTCATATCAATCAAGGTGGGTCAGTAAACAGGTAAAAGTGCAAAAAGGTCTATTCTCCATTTCAGTGTTTGAGCAGTAAGCTACTGTTAGGAATAAATGTATATTCAACAAAATGCGGTTTGCTTGTTTTAACAGCACAGAAAAACTCTAAGTTGTCAATATAGACTGAAACCAGAAGTTACAGAGCTGGCTGTCACTTTATGTCCTTACACAAATGACATAGTGTTGAGACATTCCTGTTTATCTGACATTCTGGAGATGAGGTAAAGCTGCAGAAATTGTGCCTAGAGCCATGCAAGTGACATCACAGATGCATACCAAACATGAGCCAAGCCCCAGAGCTAAGAAGATGTGAACAGATCTAGTTTGAATTTCAGCACATGCTTGTCTGAAGGCAAGTGTGTTCTGACTCAATTCTTCTCAAATCCTGTGAAATTTAGCAAGTGACAGACAAAAAGATATTTTATAGCCTACATAGGAATTATAAAGAATTATAAACTCAGCCTTCTTTCATTGAGATTTGCCACAGATAACTGTCTAGATCTTGGTAAAGAGTGCAGGTACATGTTCTGTTTCTTAAAGCATATAGTAGTCACTAGCAGACACTTTGTAAAGATTCTTGACAGTGGAGATTTTTAACTATAGTACATTAATGTAACAATTGGTCTTTCCCGTGAACTGTAGGTACTTGTTATCAGTCCAGGAAGAAAGCTGAAAGTTCGTGTTCTGCAAACAGGACATAATGAATTACTCCTGTAATTGCAGAGAGGGACCAGACTCAAACACTGACATCCTGGAACAATTGCATGTATTTAACAAGAATGAAAAGCTTTTTCTCTCAACACATCTAGAGAGACGTTTAAAACAAAATCATTTTTTATGGTTCTGTTATATAGAGAGAAGGTAATTTTCATTTCCTCTATGTTCCTATTAGAATGAGGCCTACAAAGGTACAATGCAATAGGATATAAATTTTCACTTTATTTCCATATTGAGGAGTCACAGGATGCTCACTGGTCCTGCTTAAAATGACCTTTTTTCGGTGAATTGAGATAATGAAATTCAGGTCATCACAAATTTATTCAGTGGACAAATATGCCTTTGAGACTTCTCTTGATTCAAAGATTTTTCATCATAACACTTCATATTATTACTATTCTTCCTGTGATAACTTCAAGGTATATGACAGTGATGGTGAAGGTCAATACTTAAAAATTCTGGATTTTTGCAGAATACTTAGGCAGCTGTCTTTATAAATAATGGCCACCTTCTTTTCACCTCATACTGACAATTACCAGTATTCCTGTCAGAAGAATGATATGCCATCTCACTGGGAACTTAAGTATGTGCTGTCTAAGAGAATGAACATATTTTCTTTAAAAAGTATTTGTACACTTATTTAACACAGTAAATCCTCAAAGGCAGTTTATACTTTTTTTCTTTTTAATCTAACCAATATTAGTTAAAAGGTCTGCCTCTCTGTGTTATTCATGAACACAGACAGACTTTATTACCATGACAGATGTGTGCATTACCACTTTTATGGTTTTATCCATTCCTACACTACTTTTTTTCTAGTTCTTGGTAGAACCTCTGTATCTAAATAACAGAAAACAACTAACCCATTTTCTTGTGAACAACTAAAACACCACAGAAAAAACTGGCAATTTGTCACACTCTCCTTTTCTGATGGTCTGGATATTTCAGCTACAACTTGCCAGTCTGCCGCTCCCTTAAATTTGACTTTTATTGCTATTTTATGGCTGAGATCTTTGTTAAATTGCACAGAAAATCCTGAAAAGCTTTTAAGTAGCATTGTTCCTTCTCTCAATAGACACCACATGGAATGAAGACTAACACTGCTGTTCTTCCCATCTGTTGGTTGTTGTTGCTTGTCTCAAGGGTTATCTTGTCATAATGGTGTTTGAGCGATGGATCTGCTCAATACACACACTGACACACACTGACAGTCCCCTATTAAAATCAACTTGGTGAGGTGTTGTACAAGCTTAGAAAGTCCAGACTGGCTCACTGTCTTGATTTCCCTCTGTGAAAACCATCTTTCCCACATGAGTATCAGCAGGCTGTGACAAAAATCACTTAATCTTCTCTTGAATGAACACACTGATCACTGTAATACATGCACTTGAGATTTGACATTATATGTTCCTGTCCTCTGAAAGCATCTCTCCTTCCCAGACCTCTCCTGCAATAGACACAACAGAACTAGAGGAAACAGTTCAGTAATAGTGTTTGGTTCTGGTCAAAACTATGTTTAAGTTAAGCTTTTTCCTTGGTTCTAAATCTGAGATAACACATTTTTAGCTACACATAAGAATAAGTTTATGTTCAGATGATTAACAAGACCAGGAACTGTTTCAAAATTTCTTACATGAGAATCCTTTTGCACAAATCCCGCCTGCTTCCCGAGCGCCACTGCAACATGATGATGGTCATCTAACCGAGTTTCCTAGTAAAGATGAAAAATGGCAATGTAAATGCATTTTCTACACTCTGTTTTCAGCAAAGACTATACAAATGTTTAGAATAGGGCTCAGAACAATAGCAGACCATAATTTAAAATACTTTAAAAATAATAACGTTCAAAAAACAGTAGTAGTTTTTAGCAGTTTTGTTGGAGAGCTCAACGATGCCGACACATGAAAAAGTTAGCAGGGCTGAACTGGTTACTATAGGTTATCATCACCTCACCCATTTGTAGATATTTATATTCAAGTTTGTGACCTGAGCATTCCTTTACTAATCCCTTCTAAGTCACAAACCATATAACCCATCTTAGCTATCCATCTTCCAATGAGATGAACTGAACTCCTGGAAGGTATTCTGAAAAACAACGATTTAAGTGTAAACTTGAACCAGTGACTCTCTTACTCTTGGCTTCAGACAGCCGGTGAGAGCACAACTGACTCACAGTCTGAGCACTGCTATCTGTAAATACAAATGATTTTTTTTTCAATATTTTTAGATACCTAACGATATATTTAATTATAAAGTTTTTACCTCCTTAACAGTTTTATTTGAAAGTGCTTTCCTCTACAAAGGATAAGAATTCATCCTAAACAAATAATTTCAGAAAAAAACCCCAAACACTTTCATATACTGTTTCTGATCCACTGGCTCTTCTAAAAATATGTAAGGGGAGGAAATAAAATTTTCCTTGCTCTTTTATCCAGAAGTTTTCAAATAATTTCTGCACAGACTTTCTAAAACAGAAATCAAGAACACCTAGAAACGTGAATGATTTAGATATCGCCATTAATCTGAAAATCAGCTAGTCACTGAATTACTCTTCTGGGAGGTCAGACTGAATCTCCAGTTTTGGCTTCCTTGGGAAACATTCTAACTGCACTATACTATAATATAAAGCAAACATCATGATGTCCTCCTATTTCCTCTATCAGGTTGTTGGTTGCCTAGTTTTTTCCCCCCTTTTAATCTAAGCAAAATTTCTTTTAAAACAATAATGTCAGTCTGCATTAGGCTTCTCTACAGTTCCTCTACTATACTATACTATACAGAATTTTCAAATATTTTAGTTGCCAGGATACCATTTCTGTGACTCCCAAACAGCCCTACATATAAAAAAGTGCCAAGATACTCAGTTCAAATCTACTCAACCCAGCTCAGCCAAGACAGCAGCTGCTCCTGTCATGTGTAGCAGCAGTACAGCTGTGAAGTCGGGAGACTGTTCTGGGAAACATGGGTGCCTTGGTAAAGAGGTGCTGGTGAGGAAGTAGAGCTGTGTTTTTACTTTGATCTCTTCAGCACCAAAACTGTGCCTATTTGACAGCTTTAGCAGTGAACTTTTTAACCCTCACCTACTTAAATGCAAAACATGAAGTTCATGTTGTTTTACCTTCCTGCGAAGTGCTAGTAAGAAAATTACTATTTCAATTCTGTGTAGATTAGGAAAAATATTTAATGATCATAAGAAACACTAACAAACCTAGAGCATAATCAGTATTTCCCATGACTGCAAGAGCTACAGATGTATTTACTAAGAAGTATTTTACTAGATTTTCTGTTCCTTTACTAGGGTACAAAACTGAAAATGAAAGAATGAAAATAAAGAATGCTACCTCTGAGTTTTGATGAAACAATTGTACACAGTCTGTGCACTTCTATAACTTCATCAAAAATAAAAAAGACTATGAAAATTAGATGCTTGATCAGGTGTTGATAAATCATTTATATAGTTCTAGGGTGGTAGAGTTTTGTGTTTGTCTAGATGGAAAAATTACTACATTGAGGTTTTTTATCACTTCTTTCCCCCCTTCTTTCAATTGTTTTTTTCTTGCTCAAGAGACTAAAACAGATCAGAACAGAGGACACAGTACAGCACATTCAGCACTGGCTTACACCTGTAGTCAGAAGCTGGCAAACAATCATATTACAGCTTTAAGTTAAATACTCTGAATTTTCTTTTTTTGAAGTCAATTTACATATTACTTCTTGTTTGAGTAACTAAAACCATATTAGATGTAGTATTTTACACATTGTTAATAATGCTTTCTCAGTTCAAAGCTTCATTTAACAGGCAGTGAATCTTTAGACAGAGCATTCCCTGAATAGACCCTGTTCAACGAACAGTGAATTTAAAAGGTTCCAGCTCATTTATTTCCCGTATCGTCTGTGGTCACAAAAGAATTTTCAGTATCTTGCAATAAAACATAATAAACTATGTCCTTCATCTATCTTTGTTGTTTCAGAGAAATGTAAACCCATATGAAACTGGAAGATCTTTCCTGGCTCCTACTAATGGCCAGCAAAAACCTTAAGCTACAGAGTTAATGAAACATACTGAAATAGCAGATCAGCTTGCTTCCCTGGAGATATTGCTATACCAGCTTATAAAATTAATATCTTAAATGGAAATAGATGAGAAAACAAAGAGGACAATCGTACAGAATTCCTTTGAGGTAGAGAGTTCGTTTTGTTAAGATTCCTCTCTATAAACCAGAAAACACATAATGAAGGAAAATTTGTTTTTCTCTGAGCAGAGCAGAAGTGTTACTAGAGCTGTTCAAGCTACAGGCAAATCGAGACTTATAATGATCTCATTTCAAAGACTTGGCAGATGATGTGTCTGGGATTCAAATCATTATGAATTCACTCAACAACAGACAGCTTATGAGGAAACTGTACCTTCCCAGACAGCAGAACTGAAAGCTGTGTGAATCCAGTCGGATTAGCTAGTCTTAGAAATAAAACTTTCTATTCCTATTTATTCCTGATAATGCAACAGGATTAATTTCTCTTACTGAAGGTGAAAGATGCCAACTACACTTGCATACAAGCAATTACTAAATATGTTTCAAATTGACCCAGGTAATCTCTCTTTGAAATTCATGTTCTGGAAGTAAAAGTATTTGCATATAAACAAACCAAGCAAATATTTATTGTGAAAAAATGCAAACAATTATTTGTGCAGCAGTGATGCCAAGTGACTCTTAATCCCACAGTAAGCTTTAGGTTAAATTGTGTGCTTCATTTATAAGCTAATCGTATCCAAAATTGAGGTAGGTACCAAAACAGAAATGTCTCGTATCTCATTTAAGATTCTTCTTCAATAGAGATTCCAGAAAATGCTCTCCAGCCATTCTTCCTTAACAACTGTACCCAACTGGGATGGAAAGAGTCATAAATACATTTAACATTTGCAAATCAGTAATTAGGAATTTTTTTTTCACAGAATGGCTTACATTGGAAGGGACCTTAAATATCATCTCACTCCAACACCCATGCCATGTGTAGAGATACTTTCCACTAGTCTAGGTTGCTAAGGGTCCCATCCAACCTGGCCTTGAACACTTTTAGGGATGGGACATCCACAACTCCTCTGGGCAACCTGTTCATGTGCCAATATATGTTTCCACATATAATACACACACACACACATATATATACACATAAAATAAACTTATGTTTATGTCTTTAAATTATAAAACTTGTCATAATTGTTTTCAATCAACTTCTTTCACTTTTACTGAAAATAACTACTACTTCATTATTGTCGTGGTTTAACTCAGCAGGCAGCTAACACCAGAGAGCCTCCTCACTGGCTGAGCATTATGATGAACTAAAGAGTTCTTGACTTAGTGTTTCAGTGTGTTATCAGCACTGTTATCATCCTAAATTCAAAACACAGAACTATGCCAGCTACCAGGAAGAAAATTAATTCTATCTGAAACAAAACCAGGAGAATTCTCCAAGTTTATTTTCTTCAGAGGAAGTAAATGGCGCATACAGAATTACCCATAATAATCATCATCATCGTAACGACTCCATCCTAAATTAACACCCTGGCACAGATACTGTTATCGCTTTTCACTGGGCTAGTTATCTTTTAATTACTGTTAAACAAATTCACCTTTTTAAAATGAGGAAAGCATACACTGCGTATATGATTAAAGCATATTTAATACACATAGCAAACATACCTTAAAATTAAACTGATGTTTTAAAAGGAAATTTTACAGGTTTTTTTCTCCTACTCCTGAAACAGCTGAAGGAAATCTGAGTAGCAATCTCTACAGTACTGTATGAAAACAAGTGCCTAAAGCTAAATCATTCCATTAAGATCAAACAAGAAGAGGTTGTTTCTGAGCTACTACCTTCCATCCAAGCTCAAAAATATATGAGGAGGGGAGGGTAAAAACACTTGGAGCAAAACTAAACCTGTGGTAAAGGGCCTACAAACCGTCAACTACATAACAAGGTAGTTCATTTGGACTCCAAATGGAATAAATCTTTTTTTAAAATGTTCACAGAAAATTCTATCTCCAATATGTATTGTCTTTGACTGTGAACAATGACAGGGTGCCTGAACAGCGTCGACTTTGATTTGCTCTGATTCATTAGAATTTCTCTTGACCTTTTAGGCATGGCAAGTATAAGGTGCTGGACCTTTTTCTAGTCTTTATGTATTTAAGTTGTCGTTTTCACATTACACGGTACTTTCTGAAGGAGATTTCAAAATATTTTGTGTAATTTAAATGGATAAAATCCCCTTTGTTTCTTTCTTCCGTTTTTGGTAAACTAGATTGTCTAAAACCGAAATGAGGCAATTCAAAACATGCAAAAATTCTAATTTTAAACAGTGTCTAGCCCTCTTTGATCATCTCCTATCATAAAGATATAGGCAGATCTGAAAAGTAGAAGTGATATCATTATTTTTTTTATTTGATAGAAAAGCTCCCTCAAACTCAGTACAACAGTGAACCCAATGAAAATACTGTACCAGTAATATGCAATCTTACAGGTGATTCTTAACATCTCCTCCTGGGTCACTCTCAGATTTCTCAACACTTAGTGTTTTCAATTAACAAGTTATTTCAAGACTCTGGCTTAAGGGCTAATAATCAATCAGAAAAGGACTTTTCTGAGTAAGAAATTGGACACAATATTAAAAGAAACTTGACAAAAGACAAAAAAGTAAAGTGATGTCTGATTTTAGGCTGGGGATTGGTAACTGAATTTTTTTAATTTAATTTTAATAAATGTTAATATTTAAATAAAATCACACCCCAATTGAGCTTGCATTTAAATGAAACTTGAATTTGCCTCATTACAAGGCTTCGCTCTTGGGAAGCAGGAGGGCAAGTGTGGAAGTGGAGACATTCCTCAGACAAAAATTACATCAATCTTCCAGCAATAATTACTAAGTAATAAGGAAAAATCAAATAATTAGAAAGCATTTAAGTATTACAAGGAACTATCTACATCATCATCATGCTATTTTAGTCAATCAACCATAGGCATGTCATCAAAGATCAAAATTAGGAGTTTCAGAAATCAGTCTAAAGAGCTGCACTGAAATAATACGGAAAGCATTCCAGGACAAGATATGTCACAGTCTTTCCCAAGATTTTCTTTTCCCAGCGTATAATTCCAACTAGTGAATTTCATGACATACTGATATTGCCATACTATATAGAAATTGAGTAAGAGGGCTGATTTAGTATGGATAAACTTGTAAAATAATGCAAAACCAAAAGTGGACAGGAATGCTGAATGGAATGAACCATGAAGAGATAAACTTGGAATATAAGTTAAACATTACTGGTACATTCATTTTTTTTTATACCACATGCATAGGGTACATGTAGTTTGTATACTAAACACGCATACAGCAGAAATCTGTCATTTAGATAGCTCTACTGGAACAGTTGTCTCCAACAACGCAGATATTTTCAAAATGTAAATGTGTATTTGAAACTGAATACTCTTGCTGAAAAGTGCAGTTTCTGTTTTTTCCATTTCTTCCTCTAAGTGGTTAAATGAACCTGCCTCTGGGGCCTGGAGAAATGGCATTGTGATTTGTTGTTACAGCTCAGTTTCTTAGGGTAATTAAATAATTTGAGATATTGTATAGAATCAGAATCACGTAGGCTGGAAAACATCTTTAAGATCAGCAAGTCCAACTGTTAATCCAGCACTGCCAGGTCCACCACCAAACTATGTCCTTATCAGTTGTTTCTCTATATATCCTTTAAGATGATACCAGTAATATCCTATCCAATCTAACAGGATAGATGATAACAGGATAGTGATAATTTTGAAGAAGGAAAACAAAAGCCCAAATCCCAACACTCAGATAGAAGATTGAGCCCAAACTGATGTTCCAATTAAGTAAAAGCATCTGTCCTCCCACAGACAGCAGCCACTTCAAACTCATCAAAACACATGTTTTTGCATGGACAAGAAGTAAGAACCCAGTGGAACTGAAGACACCTCCTCCATTTCAAACATCTAACCTAAACACTACTGGAGTTGCTTAATCACTAGGCCTATTCTAGACCAACTGATGAAGACCTTTAAAGTCTTAGACACTGTTCAAGGAGACAGGTCTGAATATGTTTCAGTGGATTTCCTCCACACCCTAGGATGAATTTGACAGAGTGCAAAACACATTTTCCAGGAACAGGAAAAATAAAAAGCCATTATAATGCATATATCTATGGGGTGGTTTTGCAATCATCAAAAATACCTTAAATTGCTGCAGTTTTATAGCCTACGTTTTGATTGGTATATGCTCACTAGGTTTATACAGAGTAAAGGTGTGAAAAAAACCACCAATTCTGCAATGCAACCATTGGGAGTAAAAACTGTTTATCACTAGTGAAAACACATTCCTTACCTCAAATGTCCACTCCTCTTCTTTTTCTCCATCCAGAAGCATTTTTGTCTCCTTATACACCTTCCCTATTTCCAGTTGCAATGGGGACACATTAAACTCAATTCTTTGCAAGTTAAAGCCAATTCCAACTCCAATAGCCTTTAAAAAGCTTTCCTTTAAGGCCTAAAAGACACAAAAAGTGTATTTTATTCATATCGTCTGTTTTCAAACTGTTCTATAAACATTACTTCTAACTACAAATTGTAGACAAAATAAATTTAAGACTTACAATACTCTAAATGTGAGGTTAGACTGATGCAATTATCAAGAGAAAAAGTTATCAACATTGTTAATATACAGCCTAATATTCTGCATTAAAATAAACATGAAACTGGAATTACTCAGTGGCACATACAGATATGAACACTCTACTTTGTTCTAGCTATGTGTTTAAAACTAGTAATAAATCCTAGAAATGTCAGCTGTATTATGGTTGTCAAAGTTATTCTGATCTTAAAAAAAGTCATTAAAATATCAAAATTCTTTTTATCTTCACATGAAATGGTATCAGGTTGCACCAGGAGATTTAGATTGGATATGACGAAAAACTTCTTCCCCGAACAGGTTTTGAAGCACTGGAACAAGATGCCCAAAGAAGTGGTTGAGTCATCATCCCTGGAGTTCTTTAAAAGATGGGTAGAGGTGGTACTTAGGGACATGGTTTAGCAGTGGATTTGATGATCTTAGAGGTCTTTTCCAACCTAAACCATTCTACGATTCTATGCAACTATAAAAAGCAACATTTTTATTATTGTGCAAATAATGAATTACATCAAAAAATGTGCATGTTTGCAGAGTATAAATAGGGAAAAAAGTATTACCCAGTGCCGATAAAACATATCCAGCTGCATCCATTCATTACTCATAGACTTGATTACATCCCACTCTGTCTCAGTAAACTGTCGCTTCATGATGTGAAAGAAATTTGGAATTGAGCTACTACCTATAAATTAGACAGAAATATTTACAGAAATTTTAATAGAGTAGTAATAATAAGCAAATGGATTACCTCATGTTATTGCACTAGAAAAAAACTCGTAAGAAAAAAAATTCATGAACCAACTCTGCTCTACAACTTGAATTTATATAGCACCAAACCAGTGAACTGATGATTTTTCAGGACACAGTATGAAAAAAAACCCGTTTCAATAGCAGAACTGCTGTATTAAAAATGTGAAATTATGTATTTCCAGCATTCTCTAAAAAGCAAAGTATTTAATCAGTGCTGATTTTACATATATAAAAAAATATTATATTAGCTACAAATTTAGCATATACAGTCTCTGGCACCTGACAGCTTGATCTAGTAATATTTTATACAACAGTATGCTGTTTGTCAAAATTCATCAATTCTGCCTCCTGCCCTAGGATGCTGTGATACAAAAGAAACTCTTTTTTAAGCACTTGTAGAATACAGTCTCCCAAAGTCATCATACACAGATTAAGCCTTTTGGATTGGATTTTTTCCGTAAGGAAAATGAGGGTAGAGGAGTGCTCATAATAATAGCAAGATATATACCAAGGAAAAAGAAAAATCCTCCCCCCGCCAAAACCTAACCTCAAACCACTAAACATTCAAATCCTTAGATTATAGGATCTTAGCCCCTTCCTCAGGGGCTATACCACTTTTTCCCACTAGTCTAAATTTACTTTGTAGAAGACACTACAGACTGTGTGGTTATGTTGATCAATGGCACTTCCATAATACACTGGAAGCTATGGACCTCATTAAATGCTTGGCTACTCACCCAAGAACCTGTATCAATTAGCATACCGTGCAATCTGTCCAATTGGGCTTACTGCTGGCTAAAGAGACAATGGCAGAAAACAATCTATTTTCTTTAGTAGGGATCATAGAAGTCTGGATAGAGGCAGTTCTGCTTATTGCATAACCTATCAAAAAATTTGTTTCAATTTTCTTATTAAAAAGAAATTATTAGTCATATTTAATTTAAAAAAACAGCCAGCCCTCCTAATACCTCACTACTTTTAACAACCCATCATTAGATAACAGTTTAACAAAGATGCAGATTCTAATCACAGTTGTGCCAGTAATTCTGTGAGTTGAGTATTGGCAAGGAACTTTCTTTCCCTACACTAATATTCGCCATCTTAAACCAAGGATAAGGGTATTAACTCTTCTCTATAAAGTGGTTGTCTTCTATAGATATTTAAGCACTAAATAAAAAAAGGTATTGGCAGCAGTAAAAATTGATCTGAACAGACCAATTTCACACTAAAACACAAATTCAGGTTTTCTAACAATTTCCAAATCACGCAATTTCCAAAGCGTTACCAGACATAGACATCACTCAAGACACAGCAGTGACATGTCAGAGATGCCCTCAATTGCATTTATAAAATGAAGAAAACATGTTAAGACTAAAATTTTGTTGATAGTTGCAGTAGTCAGCTAATGGAATGATCCAGAACAATCTAAGGACAGAACTAACTCTTCTCTCTGGAGAGAGAAAAGCAGACACAATGTTAAGTATGCTTAATGAATTACCAAGACACAAGCCATATCCATCTACTTACACAATCCCACTTCCCTGAAACAATGGAAAATCACAAAAAAAAATGTTGAACTGGGAGAAACGTATTTTCTTTCATCTCTCTGTGCTTATATGACCCATTATACGACCCATTTATATGCCTAGAGGCACATAAAGGCTCCTGCATTGTCATCTAAACTTTATCACACATGGTGAATATACTTGAGATTTGAACTGTTTAGTACACTAAGTGTATATCAAACCCATATGCTACTGCTTTCCCCCCACCTCATTATTTGCCTTTTCTTTTTGAAAGGTCTCTTCAACTGTTCAGCTACCCTTCTTGACACTTCTGTTCAAACTTACATAGTACTTTCCCATCCACTCCAGCCATTTGCCACATTCTTCCTCTGAAAAGCTCAGGCACCACTTTGTCCTTAAGTGTACTCCCCTCCTGTCTCCTTACTACAGTACAGTTGCTTTGCTCTGAGGAATGGACTACTATTCTCCATAAATTACTAGCAGTATCACAGCCTGCCTAGTCCACTTCCACATCTTTGCTTCAGTACCAGAGAATCATGAGCAAAATTTAGGTTAAAAAAGACCTTTGGAGATCACCTGGTCCAACCTTCTGTTGAAAACCAAAGCCTTATGCTGTGTTACCCAGGGCCCTGTCAAGCAGAGTATTTCACGCCTTCTCTGGCAACTTAGTCCAGTGTTTCAATATCCTCATGGTGAAGAATTGTTCTACAGAGATGTAATTCCCCCTGAACCAATCTGTGGCTGTTGCCTTTTGCCCTGTTACTGTTCATGCTCATGAAGACAACTATGTAAATCATCTTTACAACTACCTTTCAGGTATACTGTGATTAGATTCCCCTCCTCAGAACTTTCCCCTCTTCAGGTCAAACAAACAGCTCCATCAGCATTTCTATATAAGTCAAGCTCCCCAACCGTCTAATCACCTTGGTGGTCCCTTCACTCGACTCTCTTCAATTTTACCATGTCTCTCGTGAGCTGGCAGGTATGAAGGAGACAAAACTAAAAGCAGCAGAAAGTTTCTTTTCAACTGCTAGCTATTTTGCTTCTAGTTTGATTTAAAAAAACCCTAAACCCAAACAAAACAAACAAAAAACTCGCCTCAAACATACCTGTCACAGTTTACAAAAACTTTATTTCAAAAAATAGGAACAACTCCCATACGGCAATTATTCATTCGGTTTTAAAGTTATATTTCTAAAGTACCTCCTATTTGCCAATTTGTTTCAGAAATAAACTCATGTCTTAAATAAATACTTCTTACTTACCCATGACAAGGAACAGAACATAGCTTCTTTTCAATACAAACTGAGAAACAAGCTCTTTTAAATGCTGAGCAGAATTTTATTGCCCCTTGCTGATTTTAAAACACATTTTCACTTGTATATGCTTTTATAATTCACTTCTTACCTTCACACAAACTATTGTGGATTCTTTTTGCATTTGATTATAAGAGCTAATATTCTAAAAGCATTTTTCTAGTCTATTGTAAACTACACACTTGAGCATGTGTATTCAGAATACTGGAAGCAGGTTTTTTTTTACATTGGATCATCTTGCTGAAGAGAACTCTAATAAGTTTAACCAAAACATACTAGAGCTTCCTTTCATAATATTCAATTAACCAACAACAATTTGTCCCAGTCTCTAATTGTCTAAGAAATACAAACCTGTACTTTCATTTGCATTAGACAAAATTGACTGGATGGTTTAGCTGTTCAGTGGCCTAATTTTAAAAAGTACTTTTTCTCTGGAATGTTTTAGCACTGCCTCCTTCCCATAACACTCATTAACTTCCCTTTTAGAGAACACCAGCCAACAGAGAAAAGACACACAGCAAACCTCTGACCAACTCTTACAGCTGGTGTCCAAATTACTTTGATATTCAAAAGACAAGCTAGAAGTTTTACCCTTGAGACCAAATTATATTTTTATTCAATTTCTTTAGTCTACAGACACTTAAGCCTCATACTCCTACTACATCCTAATGCACATCTGAAACAAAAGTAGTTCTGGGAAAGTAGTTCCCAGAAAAATTAAATGTAAAATTAACACAGTTGTGAAGGTGACTTCTTACCTATTATTCCCTGTTAATAAACTTTTAAGCACATTAGATCTCTAAGAATATAGCTGAGTAATTTTTCAAAAATAGCCTTTTGTGCATTAAAAAGAAAAAAAATCTAACCCAAAAGTTAAGTTTCTTCATTAAATTAAAAGCACGCAATACCATTGAAATTTCAGGAAGAGTGAAGAGGGGAAATTGAGTGATACTGGAAAAAGAGTCCAATATTAAGCCTGGAAAGTAAACATGCTATATACAGATAAGTGAGCACGTTCGTATGTGTGCATATCTGCGTGCATTTTGGATTTTTGCATTAACTATTTACATTGGAATACATGTCATCTTTTCTACTGCAATGAGAACTGGGTATTTTATTAATTTTTTTAAAGACTAGGCAAAAAAGTCCGCTTTGCATTTTCCCTTTAGAACAGCAAAACCTTAGATCAGATATACAAGACTGATTTTAAAAACATGCAGTAGTGAAGAGTAACAAAACATACTATGGTCTCCAGTTCTGTATCCAAATGTGCTTTAGAAATAGTATATAAATACAGGGTAATTTCCCCCATTTTTCTACCTGTTAAAGAAGCCAAACAAACTGCATTTGTAGGAAGATAAAAGACAATCAGAAATAAGATCCATGTAAACTATGATGCTATTAATAGTAAAGATTGCTGTCCAGTATAAACTGGATAGCAATCTTTATTAGTTTACACTGGATAACAATCTGGATACACTAGTAAAGACTGCTATCCAGTTTACACAATCCAATTGTTTACACTGTTACGAACATCAGGTCAATCATAGGTCTGCTTTGGTAATACAATGTACATTTAAAGGCAGGGTAAAAACTTGTACCCAAAGCTGTTAAAATAATGACATGCCTTCTCAAAAACAATGAGAAGAGTAGCTGACTGATTGTCATCACTTCAGTTTTTACCAGGTTTACAATTTTCAAAGTATTTGGGTTATAACTGGTTCAAATTATTTGGGTCACAAACTATCTAGCTTATACTGTGGTCTATATCCTAAACTACGGAAATTCAGATCTAAAAGCTACCACTCTCAGCCCATTGAACAACCAACCCCCTGAAAAAATACAGCAAACAAAGAAAAACAAACCCAAACAAGCACTCAAACCAAAAATACAGTACCAACCCCCAGAATGCTAACAGCCTCCTCATTGCCTCAACCTGCATAGAAGAAACAGATCAGTGATCAAGAACTAATATCTAATCAATGCATGTTTTACTTTCAGATAGCAAATGGGCAAAGTGGCAGTGTGACACGTAGTACCTAGCAAAATGAAGAACTGAAGCATGAACAGATCAATCTACTTAATAACATGAAACACAAAGGCTAGCTATGAATCTTGCAAACTAACAAACTGTATCAGATGAATGTTTCAAGCCCTGGACTCCTGGTCTGGCAGTCCTTTTGGTGTAGACACAAGCCATATTTGATCATATTTTACTATCTCTAACAGAAACCAAAGTGAACTGATCCAGAGAAAACATTTTTTCTGCAACAGATGCCCAAGCCCTATATGTTTTTTAGTACCCACTAACCCTTGTACAGGTGTTTAGAAACTGACAACACAGGGCAAATAATTAAGTAGATAAATTACTAACTTAGAAGAATCAGAATACTAAGAAATCATGTTTTTTCAACCTACTAGCTCATGCAGCTTTACCGTGAATTGGAAATTGGATTTATATTCTCTGACCTCTACACTTTCTGCCAGTGTCCTGCAATTCTCTGAATGATATGTATGTTAAACATTCATTCTCATCATGTAACTATTGACATGTACTATCTTGGTGTACCTCAGCGAAGCTGCATTAACTTTAAAATGGCTGAAAATTTGACATTTCTTCTTATGAATTACTCAACATTTCCCAGACTGTAAAAATGGAAAAGTCATAAAGAGACTGAAATAATTTGATAATGTTTGATATTTTTTCTGCAGTTAGAATCATTAAGTCTTTTCAATATTAGAGAAACTGCTAAGGTTTCAATCACATTACTGTGGTTGACTCTAACAGCAGTGATGAGTGTTTAAGCAAGCGGCCTTGATACTCAGTGCCAAACAAAAGAAAATAAAGAGTCATAATGGCTTAGATATCCCTACTTCCAAAACTTCAAATAACAATTTTAACCCAGCTATGACTTGGATGAAAAAACCCTGAAGAAAAGTCACAAGTTGTTAACTGGATACCTCACATCTTATCAATTTACAGACGGGTAGCATATGGTCTGTAATATATTTATGCTTTTTGTCATTTGTTCTGATAATAAAATAAAAAACAAAAAAAGCCAGATGCTCTCAAATTTTGTTCAGACTCCAGCATACTTTTACATGCTCTTTCTATTCCAAACATTCAACTGTAATATTATACTTGCCATTGAAGAGCTTGCAGACATAAACACACCTGGGTGCAAGCTCATGGTTTTTAACTTGCTTCTGAGTAGAGAAAATAAAAGTATTTAAAATACACAGGGTCTTAATCACTAAGATAATTCAGGAACCCCAAATTCTTTTAATGAAATGTACTTAAAACTAAACAGTAATAGAAAAATAGTAATGAGCAGTAATAATATAAGAAACCTATTCTTAACTTGCCTTTGTCAATGATTATACCTTTTACTTGCTTAAGGGCTTTCCACAGCTAGAAGAGCTCTGGGCAGCCAGAATATTTCAGCAAAAAGGTAAATTACCACATGAAAATGGCATTTAATCAGTTTTCCATTACAGAACACATCAAACAGTTAAAGCAGTTAAAGCATTTCATTGTCCGAACAGCAGGAACTCTTCTTCCTTCCAACACTTGCAACGCATCACGCTAAACACAAAATCCCCAATTCTAAATAAATATAAAAATGTACTTTCTTTCATAAAGCAAGTTGTCGGGACGCAACTACAGATGTAAATGGAAAAGTCAAAAAAGTCAAACATGCTGAGATCTCTTTAAAAGTTACAGACATTTAGGAACATAGTATGTTCCTAGCAACATCTTCTGATACTCCTTCAAAGGAAACAAAAACATTGCCAGTGCAATAGTTCCCACATATATGTCTGAGCATTTATATCCTTACAGTACAGTAGTATTACAAAACCACCAGAATTCTCAACATTACATTTTATGCCATAACATACTAAGGGCCTTTCTACACATTCAGAAAGATTATACTGACCAAAACCTTTGGTCATTGATCCTTTGCTTAAAAATGAACATTTTAAAGAAAACCTACCACTCAATACAACTTATTATTGCAAGACAACAGACAAAGGAAAAAAAAAGAGATTTAATCACAGTATCACACTTTCCTTTCAGTTTATCAAGCAGGAAAAGGTAAGTGCTTTAGTGAAATTGTCATTATAGGAAGAGTAGTTCCATCTTTAAAAAAACAATACTACCACAGTACATGGGGGTGCACTGGAATCCATTTGGTACTTGTCACATAAAATATTATACTCAACAAAACTGGGAGGGGGAAAGCCAATTCTCAGTACCTAAGTCATCATCTTCCACATGAATTTGACTATATGATCCACACTTTCTAACACCTCCTTGATCTGACTAATTCAGTTTGTTCACCTCCTGGGAAAGCTCTGTGACCTTAGAAAGCACAAGCTGATTCAAACTGAGCTGGTTTCTCTGAAGAAGTCTGATGAGAAATCCCGTATTCTAGGACTATGTCCTTTTACACCATGATATCCTACTGCAGTAATGAATCCAATGAAGAACAGAGTTCTCTGTAATGGAAGAAACTGAGACACTGCACAGAAGCCTATCCCAGAACACAAATCTCATAGCCAGACGCAGTAAAAATGTCCCTTATCATTTTCGCACTTAAAACTTCCCCACCTATTTTTGTACACTATCCCTTCCCCATTTCCCCCTTCAAAACAAAGTCCAAAAAATCCCACAAGACGACAGAAAAAGTATTAGTGTTTTAAATTTGGGAATCAATCAGTAAAAGTGACCAGTAAGCACATTCTTTAAAAAAAAAAAAAAAAAACAAACAAACCAAAACCCCCAAATCTTATAAAGCCATTTGTTTGGCTTGCCAGCAGCTGAAAGACTGTCCCACTTGACAGCTAAATCCAGCATGTTTTGCTTTGTTTGGTCATTCCACTGAGAAGAGACAGCAGCCAGTTAGTCACTGGTGAGCTGTTCCCTCACATCCTTTTCCCTATCAACACACAAATCAACACTGCAGGAGCCATCCTTTATCCAGCCAAAAGGTTATATAAGCAAAGATGCAAGAGAAAGATAACTGTACTGCAACATGGCAAAAGCAGAGGATGGCCCACAGCTGAAAAACTCATGAACTTCAATAATTCATTCACCTCTATCAGTTATATCTAGTCTTGTGGCTACTATCTCCAGGTATTTGCTTTACTTTTATTAATTTGGTTTTTACTAGGAAAAAACAAAAGGAAGAGATACATATTTAATACAAAACTCAACAAGTCTGATGAACAAACAGGAAAACTATATGGAATAAGTAATATTTTTTAATGCCCTACAAAATTGGATTTTCTATTAAAATGCAACACAGCATATAAGAGCCATGAAGGCCTAGAATTCACAGCACCCACCCAATATATGGCAAGTCATATACGCTACTCATGGAAGTAGCAAAGATCTCCTAAACTTTCGTGAAAGCTTGATGTGACAACAGCAACCTGTCATCTTTATTGAGGAAATAAAAAATCATTTGCCCTGTTAAAAATCAGAATTTCTCTTAGAAAGGAAATACATCAGGGAAATGCAGCTGAGACTATTTTTTTACAGTTACCGAGGAAAGCTTATTTAAGATAAGTTTCTACTGTTTCATAAGTCAGTCTAAAAATCTCAAGTCTGTCTCTAAAACATTGTCTCCCGACCTTGAAACCAATATGAGCTCTAAACTGTCATACTTGCAGAGACAACATCCAAATAAGCTTTTGACTACACAGAACAAAGACAGCTGCTATTTTGCAACTCTTGCAACAGAACACGCATCTGTAGAGCTGAGGCCATTGGAACTGGGTAGTGTTAACAAAAAAACTCCTCAAAAAGCACACTTTTAATACCTACATAGTAATTACTTAACCTTAGCCCTTATGTCACATTTTTCTTAATCTGGAAAGTCAAACCTGACTGTCATTAGTGCAGGCTGAGAAGTACTTTCAGTTGTCTTAAAAAGAATAAATTCTATTTGATTTAACTACTCATTGTGAATGTATAACTTAATTTCCCAAAATACCAAGTAAGGAATAAATTGTGATTATTTTAAATTCAGTGTGCAGAAGGGAAAAAACCCCACAACACCAAAACCAATCAGACAAGCATTCTTATATTTGCTCTTTGTTCCACCTCTTATTTTCATTAAAAGCACTTGGTTTTAAATTTTTTGTTTTCTTTATTGCTAATTTTTCCCTTATTTTAAACATATCTACTCTACACAGGTTAATTTTTACTGTTCTGCATTTTGCTATCTGTTTATATTTTAATCCAAATGGTTTTATGTTTTGCTATTAAAGAAAGACTCACAAAGGATTAAGATGGTTTCTTCAGGAAAAAAATTATTATTTTCCCTTAAAGAGGAGATTTAATCACAACAATAAATTTTTCTTTCACAGTTTACCAAGCATTGGTGCCTCATCAATTACAGAATGATGTAATTTCCGGTTAAAAGAGTGTTAGAAATGTGACTAAATAAAGCACAAAACTGCTATAAAATAATACTTTAAGAGTACGTTTAAGATGGCTGTTTCTTCCCAGTTTCAAACAGAACAAGAACAAAGGAATTCCTCCCTGTTTACTCAGTGTAAGTGCATATGACTACTATGATCCTTTAGGTCAACAAGGATATCACCTGTTTTAACACTCCTTCACATTGAAAAATTATATGCTTACCTATTTATAAATTCTGACTTCTTTGAACAATCAGAAGTAACATTTAAAATGAATCCTTTGTAAATTTCTTCATCCCAAAACATGCATCTACATATCTAAAGCTTTAACATTCACTAAGAATTTGGTGATTATGCCTTGCAGCAAAAGATGAGATGCTCATTGCTGCTATGAGAATTACTGAAAGACAACAATAAAAACAAAAGCAGATTAAACTTGGTTTAAGGTAAAGTTAAGGCACAATAAGGACAAAAGCACTCCAAAGGACAATCTGCTTTGGCATTTCTTCCTAGGTTAGGGAATTCTTATTGAAAAAGCTGAAAAGTAGCAATTAAAAAAGCATTTCAAGTTCAAAAAATTGAGCATGGCTGCTACCTAAAAGACATGCCAAATACCTTAACCATGATGTAGGTGTGCCTAATTCTCAGTTTAGCTTATGACTACCAAAACAAACAGCACAAAGCTTTTAACTGTATGGACAGAGACAGAAAGAGAGAGAGAGAGAGACAGAGAGAGAGAGAGAGAGACAGAGACAAAGCTTTCCTCTCTTAGCTTGACTAAAGTATGGGTTTTAGCTTCTTTAGCTTCTGATTCATGTGTGACACATCTTTCATTTGAAGATCTCTATCATCTCTTGCATTATCTCACCGCAGTGATGAAATAATGAGAAAAATCAGTCGAGTTCTGTTTATATTTATTTGCCTCCAAGAAAACCAGTGTCAACCAGTTGTTTGCAAATAATGGCCTACTTCCTTAAAAAAGTATTTCATGGAGTATTTTTAGATCAAATAAATTTTTCTGTAAAATTCATATACAGAAAATTTTCTCTTTTATGTCTTTTAATATGCGAGCCTAGCAGAAAACTACAATATTAATGAGAAAAGTTGATTTTTATTGCTGTAAAATACTTAATTCTGGAATAACATTGAGATTGGAGATGTCCAGATCAAAGTAACTATAATGTAATAGGTAAGAAAAACTGCAGGCTGATTATGAAAGACACAGAACAAATTGTTAGTTTATTTACATTTGCAAATCCATCTAAGCTAAAAAATTGCATTACTGAAAAGAAATTCACTTGCACAGCAAGAAAGCTCTTGAACGTAAGAATCCAAACTTTTTTCAAGTGCTCCAGGTAATTTTTATTGAGCTATAATTGTTTCCTAAGTCTCTGAAAATGTTCTACTGTACAGAGTTTAAGTGACTGGTAAATCAACATCCCACGCACCACTTAAACCATGTTGACACTTGTTGCAAAATTTCTTTTCTGTAAGTTAAAAAATCAAACACAAGCTGAGTTTTTCCACAGGAGTTAGTAATAATGTGAGAATCCTTCTCCTTTCCTTTGGTGAAAGGCTTAAAATAATTTCACATGCATTAGCTCTCTGGCCAAAAAAAATGTGCACAAGTACTTCTACTAACAAACCTACAGTACTACAGTGTGCCTGTTCCCAAACGACTCAAGAGTCCCTCTTAAACTGATCTAAAGAGAAGAAAATAATCACTGATCTCAGTAATTATTCAAAACCAAGTAAACTGAAAGGCTGATTTAAATCTACAACAGTAACATGCCAGATAATGAAAAGCACACGATACCTAAGGAAGCTAAATACCTAAAGAGGATATTTTCTACTGTCACTACAGTTATTTAGTTCAGTACCTGAATAGAAAAAAAAAAATGATAAACTTTTATCAACTTTAA
The DNA here is from genome assembly GCA_013397135.1 of Pachyramphus minor. Taxonomy (NCBI): domain Eukaryota; kingdom Metazoa; phylum Chordata; class Aves; order Passeriformes; family Tyrannidae; genus Pachyramphus; species Pachyramphus minor. The sequence continues at coordinate 147,716 of VYXB01003277.1, read as the reverse complement.
AAAAGGTGTGGAACTTTTGTAGAACTGTCTCTATTTGCAGCACTAAGAACAGTCTCTCTGGTGCCGGGCCTTCACCTTTGAAGAAGTCTGTATCTACTAGTAGTTTCATTTTCCAGATTTTAATAATGAAGCAAGAGTAATATGGAAAGAGGAGGCTTCTTGTTGTTCGCAAGTAAAACAAAAATAGATAGCATGGATTAAGTAGTGACATAAAATCTTTAGGTGCACCAGGACTCCTTGTTACATAGTAGCACACGATTAAATAGCAGAATTCTCAAAATTTTCAGCTGCATGGTACTCTCTTTTATATCTGCACTGCAGATTTTGCATCTTCAGCGGTAGAACAATAAAGGAATACAAGAACTAGAATAGTGGAGACCTCAATCAAGATTCTGTTGGATAACATCCCAAAATAAAGTGCTTTGTATTTAAACAAGCATTTGAAAAATAACCAAACAAACCTACTGTAATGTACTTTGTACATAGGGAAATCTTTGTCCTTGTAGCTATTCCAAAGAGAGAGATTTATAGTGGATTCACCCTCTGAAATCTAATGTACTCAGCAACTGCAGAACAAGAGCACCACTCAGTGGAACTATCAGAGAAAACAATACTGATAAAGTCAGTGTTACATATTCATAGAATAGCAATAAAAAAGGAGCTTCAAGTGATTCTTTTAAGACAAACGTTTCTCCCACTGTCACTAGCAGTAAAGCCATCTCTGCTTCTACCTAAGAGACAGAAAATCCATAATTAACCTATCAGCAGACGCTGATCCTGCCAGTATCATAGCACGATTCATTACTTTTCCAGGGTTCTGCTTTTCTAAATGGGAAATAGATCCATATTTATCCTAACAGAAATAAACAATGAGGAGTTCATTTAACCCTAAAAAATACCCAAATACACAATACATGCGTACGCAGATTAGTTCTTTGGGAAATGTGAAAATGTTCAGTACTCAAACACTACAGAATCTGTTTTGGTCAGAATAACGCATTACCTGGTAAATTAGTCTTCATTACATCAATGCCCACTTGAAGCTCAGGCTCAGCTGCGAGGACTGCATAATCTCCTTGATGGGAGACATTGAAGTCGTAATTCGAATTGATACTGAATACGGTATTGGCCAGGAAAGGTTTTCCTTTTGACGTCCTTTGCAAGTGTACTTCATTCCAAGGTATGCCCATCTTTTCTGCAATTAATTTCCGCATCAGCAGGCGACCAGCCTATGAAATAAAATGGAAGTGATTCATACAGAACTATTATGCTATTTGCAAAATATCCATAGTTGCTAGAAAACCACCTGCCTGAAAAGTATAGCTTTATTACTGGTGATACAAAGTAAGAGTGTATTTTAGCTGAATAATTTAAATTTCCCCCTTTTATAAATGCCTGTGTCAAAAAAGCAGGAGTTCACCACACCTGAGTGTTGAATACATTTATTATTACTATTAGCACAGAGATAATACAAGATCCAAAAGCAGTCCCAGCCTGGAAGAATCACAATAATAGTTCCTTTCCCTACCCTATTTACTTACTTACGATACTTCACGGCACAAATAAAATAGAATTACACCACCCTGAACACTAACATGTCTCAACAGCCTTCCTTGCAGTACAGCCACTCCATTACTTCGGCGCTAAATGAAATACTGAGCAGCTGAAACTGATGGGTTAACTTCTTACAGACAAATTTGCAAGTCTGTATTACTATCACATCGTGATGCGAGATTTAAAACCTAAATTGTGTAGAACAGCTTTATTCTCTTACACACTACACTGCTGTCTTATGTACCGTCTCCCATGGTATGCTGATTTTGTCTCCTAACTTGACATCCCGACACAGAACTTGTGAAGTCTTTCATAATAACTACTGACAGCAGACTGCAAACACCTCTTTTTGCTCCCCGGCGAAGCACAGCTCAGTACTTTACGCATCAAGCTTTGTACTTCACGATGCATTACTTCCCCTAAATGCCCTTGTAGAGCATGTTTTCCTACGAGAAGTCAGATATTTGGGACACTCCCAATCTGCAAAGAGACAGCCGTGTCCCCGTGCTCCCATGTACCAAGGCGGCTTTGGCATCGCGGGCAAAGACAAACTGGCCGATGCGGTCCTTCTCCTCGGGCTGCACCAGCTGCGCGGCCAGCAGCCACTCCCGGCGGCGGGGGCGCCAAGCCCCGCACGGAAAGGCCCAGCGCACGCTGCCCATGGCCCTGCACCGGCCCGGCCCCGCCCCCGGCCCCCGGCAGCGAAGCCCGGCCCACCCGGCGCCGACAGGACCCACCCCTCGAACTCGGCGGGAGCCTATCGGCGTGCGGGAGGGACGGAAGGCCCCGCCCTCAAGGCATCAGAACCAATTCTATGTCAGAATATCCCGTGAGTGACAGGGGAATGCGCCAGGTACTGGCCTATGAGAGGAAAGGCGGTGCCTGCGGCGGAGCTACACCCGCGGTGCCGTCAGGGAGGAACCAGCTCGCAGAGATGGGCGGGCTCTGCTCTGGATTGACGGTCGGCGGAGCCATTCCGAGAGCAACGAGCGAGAGAATGACACCAGAAGGCTCCAATCTGCTGGCGCGGCTGCTGCGGAGGGTGGGCCAGAGCAGTCGGTGAGCTACGGGTGTTGGCTGCAGGTGGGTGCGCGCTGCTCGGAGAGAGCGCTCAGTGGGGACTGGCGCTCGGCTGGATATGGAGCGGTGGCAGTGCTGGAGGCCGCCACACCCCTCGGCCGGGCCCCGCGGTCGCGCTGTGAGAGCAGGGAAACCCTTTAGCTCATCCCGCCCGCCCTGCCAGAATTAGTTCTCCCTTAGAATGAACGGAGGCGCCGCGGGGCGCAGGCGCGCGCGGCCCGGGCATGCGCAGTGGCGGCGTTGACTCCACTGCCCTCGCCCGGCGGGCGGGACGGGGGCGATGGCGGCCGGGGCTGAGGAGGTTGGGGACCGGCCGGGGCAGAGGGAACGTGGTTGTGCTGTAGCTCCTGGCTGCACCCGGCTTTGCGCGAGAGAGGGACGGGTTTATGCCGTGGGGGGTGGGGCTGTTGGTTCTTGGTGGCACCGTGACCGGTCAATGGCAGGTGATGCCCCCGGTGTCCCATTGCTGCCCTCCGGCTGCTGTCCCATTGCTGGCGCATCCGGCTGAGAGGTTGTCTCTTGTATCCCGTGCGCGATGAGATGCTAAGAGCTCTAATGGTTGTCATAACTGGGTTCCCACGTGCTCTCAATTACAGGCTTCAAAATTAATAAATCCTCAAACGGTAATAAATTCGTTTGCCGTTTGGTTCTGAAATTGGGCCATGGCGAAAAATTTAGGGCCTGTTTGAAAATTTATAACCCTTCTTGTTGCTTGCCTTTAGAAATACTTAAGCTTCGACCATTCTATACTGACCAGGTACAAATGATGCAAAAGTATTGAAAATTATATTATTGCGGGTGTTTCTTAGAATCCTTCTATGTTTCTTAGAATCCTTCTGTGTTTTCAACACAGAAGTAGCTTTTGAGTAAAAATATGTTTCATCAAGGAATCAGTAGTGTAATTATCATATTTCAAAATATTATTCCCATTTGTCTTCATGACTTAGTGATGCAATCGATGGCATAATCTGTAGTATCCAAAGACAAATGACAGCAGAAAAGGATTTAACATAGTCAAGAAAAAAATCCAGGAAAATGCTATTGACCAATATCAAACTATAGCTTACATTTCAAGCATTGTATTCTGCACTTTGAAGAGGAAATTGTGGCTGTGTCTACATTTAGTTACTGATAGTAGGTGATAATGCTAATGGAACGTGGATCTTACCTAGTTCCAGAAAACCCCGCAGGATTGATTAATAGGTTTGACTTGTCCATGCTGTCTACTTAGAGAGATTTAAACATGTAGGAGGTTTTTTCGCTAGCAGATTTATTGATTTTCTTTCAAAATAAGCTTCATGTGTAAGTGCAAACTGAAGCTCAAGATGCATTGTGTAATATAATTATGGATGTATTGAATAAACCCACATTTTTATTATGAGTAAAACATGATAATAAGCTATGCTGAATTGCTCTATGTTCAATGCAGCATGTATGTTTTGGAAAAAACCACATATTTTAATCACATACAAAAGTGACAGATTACAGAAGCCATTAAAAGAATTTTCCAGAATTTGCAGTTATTATTTTTGCGAGAATTAGAAGTTCCAGGGTTTTTTTCTGAAAATTAAAATTACAGTTCTTGGTCTTTTTTAGCTAAGAAAATAATTTGCAAAGGAACTTGATGACTTTGAGAAACCTAGCTTTAGGATGAAATCCAGTCAGTTTTAGTTCTTCTAAGTGATTATTGCTTTATCTTAACAGATTTATGTGTTTGTGACAGAACATGCATTTAACGATCACTGCCTGCAGAGTGGGAATATCCCACTTTTGGAATGCTTCCAGGGATCAGCATAATTTCATTCCTTCCTACTGATATCGTGCTGGGGTTTTTTCCATGTTGGGGTTTTTTTTTCAATCACTTCTAAAGAACACAGAGCTTTAAAGTCTCTGTGTCACCTTTCAGTCTGAGAATCCTATCTCAATATGTATTATTGATAAATGCCACTTTTGTGGATTAAATGTCTCAGAATGTCACATGCATTTTTTGATTGTCTAAAAATGATTGACTGAATATTATTTTTCACTGAAGTTTAGTTATTTATGAAAAAGCTGTGAGACTCAGTTGCATTGAAATTTCCAGACTAGAACCTGGAATTCTCTTACTGTTTTCAATATTAGGCAGTCAGTATCAATACAATATAAAAATACAGAACTTTTTACTCAGTATTTATAGTTTAGTTACATTTTAAACCACTCCTGTCTTTTTAGTCAGCAGTTAGAAGTGTCACCAGCTCCTTCAGATATCTGTTCCACTCATACTCACCTTGGTGAATGTTAAATTAGATGTGTAGTGCAGAGCGTTGTCTTTAAAACTTGTTAACAACTTATTAATTTATCCCCTTTCGAATGGATAAAGAGTGAAAATAACAAATCATCTCAGTGTGTATATAGTAGACTTAATAATCTAATACTTATTTTTAATATTAGATTTTAAAATGCTGACCTTGGCCTTATCAAAACATAAATTAATGTGTGGTTAAATTTTGTATGAAAAAAAACCCTGAAACTTCTTTAGAGAAATGTATACAATTTCTTCATCGCTCTTCTTTTAAAATCCTGTTATCCAGTAAGACATACTATCCAAGTTGGGAGAAAGCCAAGCGACAAATGTAATGTTCCATTGAAGAACAATTTATTTCTCATAAGATACCTGCTAAGAAGTATTAAGAACTAAGTCTTTTTAGTTGGTGAAAGGGTGTTGTAGCACAGCTGTATTGTGCTGGCAGATGAAGCAGATAGATTGTTTTACAATTGTTAGTAAATATTAAAGTACCTAACAAAGGTTGAGTTTAGACTGTTATTGCCAGCTGCGTTGGTAAGGGAGAGAACAGCTACACACAGAATGTTATTTATACTTTCTAAGAGGCTACACACCTCGTGTAAGTTTGTGTCCGTTGTGCTGGGAACACTGTTGAGCTTCAGTCCCATTACAAGTGTTTGAACGTGTTTATTGTCAGGCAGGCACAACCATAACGTATTTTTTTCTGACAAGGTGATGACTTAGCTGTATGTGATACTTAGGTATGCTCAATACTTTCACAAAACAACATCCCCTAGGCTTTTTAAAAGTTGCACATATTTGTATGTATGTTTTTATCTTACTGTGATAAAGTGATCAAGCAGTTTGGTCTGAGTCTTTTCCAGTGTCCTTCTGTACCCTTATGTGGGTGTTTGTGCTCCATTCTTATTATACACATTCTCCCTGTTTTAATAAATTTTCCTTGGTTATTCACTAAGAATGAATTGTACATCTTCCACCATTCTCGATGTCATTGGCACATTTAAACTTCTGTAACCATTTTATCTATCAGCTGTAGCAGCTAAGGCTATTTTGATTGATGGTTTAGCAAATCTTCTCAGCAAAAGTGTTTATGAATATATGTACATTATAAGAGTATGTTCTGATCAGATCTTTCACAAACGAAAGTTCATCTGTCCTCAAAAGCTCAGTTCACAGTTCTGTTTGTTTTGCCCTTTCAAATCCTGTGAAATGAATGTGAAAACCATTTCTAGGAGGCAGATTGCAGTGATTTTAGTCATGCTATATGAGATATTCTGAAAAGGTCTGTCCTGGATGTTTTTGGTCTGCTATATGAATTTAACATGCTGTATTTACTGTCTCTTAGTATAATCTAGGATTAAACATATATCCAGGTTATTAAATTGATAGTCAAAAGGGCATCTGTACTTGCCAAAGGAAAAGTATAAGCAAATAAGTGACTCATTTCAATTTCTTCTACGTACAGAATTGTAAGAACATTTAAGAAGGATTGTTGACAGTGCCAACTAAAAGAAAATCATCATGAATGTATGTCTTTAAATATCTTTGGAAAGGGACCATTATCATTGGTGAAGTAAAACCATTCCTCTAGAAAATCAGTGAGTGATTTTGGCAGCTGTTCGCCTGGTGTTAAGGTCAGTTAAACATCTTCTTGTAGCATTTTACCAATAGATTAGATACAACTAAGAGGAATATGTGTATATCTCATATCCTGACTATGGACTTACCAGACTTCTCAGTGTGGTTACCTGGTATCTGTGACAACGAGCTTATTGTGTCCTAGACTGTCCCTTATCGTCTTGGGAAGAGGACAGTGTTAAATTGGGTAAGGAATCGTAACCAGATGATCTTTAAGGTCCCTTCCAAACCAAACCATTTGATGATTCTAAAACAGAGGACTCTTGTAAACAGCAGAACTAACGTGGTCTGGGTCCTTATTAGTGGATTCTGTGACAGACTGTAAGAATGCTCTTCCCTTAGAGCTCCCAGGTGGTCCCTGATTTCATCCACAATAATGAACAAAATGAGCTTACTGTGCATGACCACCTTCTGCTCAGCTGCTGGCTGCTCTGTGGCCACACATAGGCTGGCCACTGCTTGCCACTTAGCTTTCAAGTGTGCAGAATGCCCTGCCCCTCAACTGGAGATCTGCACAGGTAGCTCTGAGAGGTACATATGTGTCCCCCAATCATGTATTTGGGGGTTGATCTTAATAACTATGAAGTTTATCAAATTTCACTGTAATAGTCAACTGGCCCCTTGTTTGAGATGGCTTTCAAGCAAAAAAACCCTTAGGACAAGTGTATTAACTTTAAGGGAGTTTAGTTTTGGAATTGTTTTGGATTGTCTTTGTTATTTTTTTTGTTGTAGAAAACCAGGCTAATAGCTCATGGGGCATTTGTGAGTGTAAGATGTGTAAACATGGAGGATGTGAGCAGGGGAGCATGGTCAAGTGTTACATGATTGGGTCAGGTACAGCAGTGCTCAGATGTGTCATGTTACAGGAGGTGTTGGAAGGCTGGTTGCTCTACAGCACACAGCCATATGCTAAGAAACAAAAGTAGGAGTTGCCAACTCTTATGGACCGTCTACTGGAGTTTGGTTTTTGGTAGTCCACATAAAGACAGGCTTTGAAATTGGAGTCCTGTGGGAGTTAATAGAGCAAATAAAAGGAGGTTTGTAGCCCAGCTTTCCTGAACTACAGACCTATGCAACATATGTCTGCACCCCCTATGTTTTCTACCCTTTTGTCAGTAACTTGATCAAATATTTATTAAAAAAACCCTATTAATTAATTCATATAGCTTTGTGGAAGAAAGTATGAAATAATTATAAATGGTAGTTGGCCTTGTTTAACATACCAAGTTTTAGCTGAATTGCTAAGATAGTTTGGAGGGCTCTAAAATCATTAACAGATTCAGTAGAGTGGTAAATTAGTACCAAAATTATCAAATAAATCAGGAATTGGCTACAAGAAAGATGAGAATTGAATTTTTTCTATAGCTATTTTCTTAATGGAGGCAAGGGTGATTTAGGCTAAGTCATAGCATAATATTCATTACTACATTACTTAATAGTGGACAAAAATATTAAAGATACTGCTGAATTTTGCTTTTAACAAAACAATGAGACACTGCTGTCAGAGATTAGAATTAGGATGCACTAGATGACCTGCAAACTGGAGTAGTGAGACAATGATGAGATCTTAACCATAATGCTGTACAACAAATCTGATATCGGTGAAAAAAAATTAAGATTAAACTGGAGTGGATGAAGAGAAAACTGCAAGAAATAGGAAGGAAAAACAAAAATTCTATCTTAAAAATGGACCTTGGAAAATCTGACAGTTATTCATTCTAATGAAAGTTGAGAGAAGATATCAACGCTCTTGATAATTAAAAGAGTGAAGAAATATACAACAGAAAATTGTCAAATTACAATTTAACAGAAGAACAAATATATGTAAGCATTAATAAATTGATTGTGTAATTAAGAAGTTTTCAGTCTCAACACCAGTGTACTGGGATAGTCTTTTACCAGCGTACTGGTAATAGTGTGGTAAAAGAAAACTTTCTGAGACTTAGATTGCTTCTATGAAAGGGATTATATGAAGGTTTTTTTGCCTAAAATAGCGGAGATGGACTTGATGACAGTAGATGTTGCTGTGTTCATTATACAAAGATGAATATTACTGAAATTGGTAATTTTACCTACAGAAAAAATATTGTAGGTTGGAGCTTGTTATAGAAATTACATATAAAAGGAGAAAGATGTCTACTATCTATTTTCAGTTCCAGAATTTTGTGAAAAGATTCTGTTCAGAAGAAATGTTACTTTACATGATGCCAAAAAAACTTTCAAATTCACTTACTTTTTAAAAAATGTTTCATTAAAATGTCAGAAACTAATGTAACTGAAACAACTCTGCTTTTGAAGATTCAGTCTTTTGAGGAGCAGGCTTCTAAGTTCATAAGAAAAGGGTATTCTAGAGAATTCTGACATACAAAAAAGCTTTATGATGTATTGAAGTTGGGGTTTATGAGGCCATACATTATCAGAATAAATGGTGGTCTTGTTCTTCTGTATTTTCCTAGTTCCTCAGGCTTAGAATGGAAAGAGTGAATACGTGAGATTGTCTGGCCATGGGAAGGAGAAGATGCCTGCTGCAAGGGTGCCAGTGCTGGCAGCAAGATCACTGGATCTCTTCTATTCCAGGAGACATGGAGGTCTATTTGTGGTTGGAGCAACCTGACTAGATAAAGTATAGATCAGTCTGCTGTGAAAGTACCTCCCATGAAGAAGACTGCCCGATGCTTTAGTTTGCTCTGAATGTATCATGTTATCAGATAAGCCTTTTCATGAAATTAAAAACCACACCTAGTATTCTTCTGGTTTCTGAGCTTGGCTTGGAATTTTTTTATCCCCTTGTCAATTCAGGTGGGCCATTATCTTTTGCTAATTTTAATTGGAATTGTGGAAGCAAAATACTGGAATAAAACTTGCAATGTTTCTTTAAGCTTTAGAATAGGCAACCTTGACTCAGATTTGCAGTAAGGGCAGTTTATGCATCTGCAGCGTATAAATAGCTCTCTAAATAGGTGTAAATAAAATATACTGATGTTTGAAGCTTCTTTATGTTGACAAAGTGGAGTAAAATATTTTCATTGTAAAAACCAGTTAAAAAATACACTTCAGGATGGGGATTTTCACCAGAACCCAAACCTGGTTGCTGAAAGGGAGATTGCACTGTCTTAAGTTTAAATGGGTTCTGAAGCCAGTTAATTTACGTCACTGTAAATGAAGTGGGCAAACATACAGCTACCTAGCAAGACCAGAGCTATAAGACAAAATCAGTTTCAATTGACTAAACACTCAAAGGTGTACTGTCACCAAACTCTCTCTAAGTGACCCCCAGCAATCCTGTGATTCAGCCAGGCTGTTGGAGTATGTTTGTGTTCTGTTATTTCAGTCCAGTGTGCCTCATGGGAATTCACTTAGGAAGCAGTCTAGTAGCCTGTATCTCCCTTCCACTGCAAGCTGTAGAAAGATGAGCCTTTTGGAATCTAAAATATGTAAAGAAGTTTTCTTGTTCCATCTTCATTTTACATTAAATTGTAAGAGTTTGGGGTTTTTTGAGGGTAAACCTAGGACTAGTCTTTCTCTGAAATGACCATAAAAATTTTATCATACTCTTTGATGTGCTTCCTATGGACTTTACTGGAAAAATTCCTACAGGTGGGTATTATTTGTAGAGTTGCTCTTTTGATATGTGGCAGATATTTTACTTTTCAAAATGTGCTGTGTGTATATATTTTACAAAGGAGAAGTATTGTTAAGAAATTCAGTGTAAAAGTCACCTATAACACAAATTTCTAACTGTGCATAGACTTACAAACTAGATTCAACACTGGGAACTTTTTTGTGTATTTTATGGTATATTGACTTTGCTTGGGCTTTTTTAATAATAAGACTGTAGAATCAATTACTTATTTTTCCATTTCAGGAATAGATTGAAGAAAGCATGGCCAATCAACGGGATTACATTAGCAGACCTATTTGCAATGGGATTTCTGTTCCTGAAAATAAAATCAATTCCTTAGTGGCTGAAGGTCATGGACAACAAATTCTAAAAGTACTGCAGAAGTTCAGAGAACAAAATATATTTTTTGATTTTAAAATTGTTGTGAAAGATGAAATAATTCCCTGTCATCGTTGTGTACTGGCAGCATGCAGTGATTTTTTCAGGTAAACCTAAATTTGGCATGAGTTTGCAGGAAATAGATTATAAGTTCTCTGGGTGGGAGAAAAGGAATATAATTACAAAAAATAAAAACAAAAATTATCACAACTTACATACGTGTGCAGAGTTTTGAGCAAAGCATTCAAACATCATTGTAAGGATACACCAGATACATCTGTTTGTATTTCCAATGTGCCATGAGGACTCTGTGAATTCAGACAGCAGTCCATACTCTGAAATACAAGTTTCATACTGTGTGTGGTTCTGCTCTTGGGTAGAACTGACACAAGTTACGTGTATTTAAGAGTTACCTGTTGTCCTTATCAGTACTTAAAGGTCTGCAAGGATATTGTTTGACTTTGTGTTGGACAGTCTATGTACTTTGACACATATATAGTGAAATATGACAGGTTGATTACAAATACATCCATTGAGCAATTGTGGATGAATTGTACACAATTTTGGAATGGGCATTTTTTTTGTCTAAAATGAATGGTTCGTCTATAGATTGTCTTCAATTAAGACAGATGTATTTAAACAGATGTACTTTTTCTAAACTACAGATTTCAGCATTAACCGGATCTGTGATCTTCCTTCTGGTGCTTAAAGCTGTATGTTCTTAAGGAACAGCATAAAGGATAGTAATTTATGAAGAACCTTGCTAGCCTTTTTATTAGTGAGTCTCAAACTTGCAATTCCACACTGAAAGTCTGTTTCTGAATACAATGTTAAATAAAGCAAGGCTACACTCTAACAATGAAAAAATGGGCTCCTCGAAACGAGTTAATGACCTCGATTGAGTTGCCCATACATAGGTGACAAGTGTTATTTCCAAATGTCCTGGAATATCCCATGTTCTATGGGAGTCTGCCATATCTGACAGAAGATAGCTAAACAAATGCTTAGAATTACTGAAAAAAAAGGAGAAATCAGATGAAATGAGCAATTTCTCCCCTGTAGCAGCACATTTATGTTTTTCTCTGACACAAAGAACTACTTGCATTTATTTCTTTACTGCTTGCCAGCACCAAGATGCTCTGGTAGAAAGAAATATTAGGATGAAATAGCTTCCAGTGGTAATTTTTAGAACTGAAGTTACACACATGGTAACCTGTGTGTCCTTTTCACTACCTACAGGCTCTTCAGATGAAAATTTGCTAGGAAAGATCTCTCCGTACTGCTAAGAGTTGATAATAGCAGCCACCAGATTCATAAGTCATCCTTGATTGCAAGGCCCATTTTTTACCTTCAAGGAATAAAAAGTACCTAAGTCTACTAGATATGTTTTAAAGCAGAACACCTTTTGTCTTCGTCAGCCTTTGGACTTCTCTTAATTTTGGTTTCCTTGTGTGAACCCAAGATTCAGCAATATTTTGATCCTTACCTGTTAACTTTCAGAGTCAAGGCCATTGCCTAGATTGCTCTCCTACTGATATTGTTCAGTTGCTATTTTACTCTGTAATTAGAGATTTCTGTCATAGTTTTTGGGTTAATGAGGAAAGGATTCTAAGGGTCATCATTTAGTATGCAAAAAGGTCTTTGGGACATGGGTGTCTTACTGTAATTTTATGTTCTTGCTCAGGAAGTCAGGCATCTTCCTGCTTTACCAGATGTTTACTTCCCAAAGAAGATGCTGTACACAGTATATTTTTTTTCTCTCTTTGGCTTCAGAGAAGGATGCAATTTTAAAAATCCCATAGTATAGAGATACTTATTGTATAACTGAACTATAATACTTTCTTTCTAGTATGAACTATCAATTATATATTTATAATCCAGATTCTATACTTGGCATTTGGTAATTTATTTGACTCTTCCTCCACTATTATCTTTTGTCAAATTCAGAAGCCATTGCTATCCCTGATGCTTAGGGTATGGCAAGGGATATTGCAGCATTGTTCTGTTGCCAGCACTTACCTACTTGAAAAACTTTAGTTATTTTATCTTGCCATGTTAGATTGTGTGAAATAGTTAAATGTTATTACATATTTAGAATAAAGGAGTTAAAGTTGTAATAAAACTTCCACAAATCTACTGATCAGTAATTCATTCCACAATTTCAATTGTCTTGGTATTCAGTCACAATCTCACTTCTGCACAGTTTCATTGTGTCATGCAATCCTATGTCAAAACTTTATTTTTTTCTGACATTGGCCTGTACTCATACATCTCTCTGTCCACTCCAAAACAAGAATTTAGTTTCCTCATGTTTTTTTTCCTAATTCACCCCTCACATACTTTTTATTTCAAAGGAATGCACCCATCATCTATGCTGTCATTTGCTCAGCCTGCAATTTGGAAGGCTTTTTTTCACTTAATTTGATGTATTCAACCACAGTGCGTAACCTAAATCATGGGCCTTTTTTTACTCTGTATTTTTTAAATCAGCCTTTCTTTCCTAGGCTGTTGAAACCGATGCTATCCTGAACAATTTCACATTTTCTTTCACACCAAGAGCTGCAGACTTCATTGTTCTCTGTGAAAATCCATACAAAATGCAGGTGCAGCTGTCATTTTTAAGCCACCACTTTGAATATGTTCTTATCACCACTCCTTTTTTCTTCAAACATACCAAGTAAATGCATTGTTCTTTCTTATAAGAACTTCCATACTTTAGACCCATTTTAGATCAGCCCACCTTATTATACATCCGATTGTCTCCTTCCTCTCACATCAGTGTTCTCTGCTGTTTGCTAAGTCTTTAATTCGTGTGTATATCTTCTATATTTTATTCACAGAGCCATGTTTGAAGTTAATATGAAAGAACGAGATGATGGCAATGTTACTATTAGTAATCTATCACCGAAGGCAGTGAAAGCTTTTCTTGATTACGCTTACACAGGAAAAACAGAGATAACAAATGATAATGTGGAAATGCTCTTTCAACTGTCATCATTTCTTCAAGTTTCACTCCTTTCCAAAGCTTGCAGTGACTTCCTAATAAAAAGTATTGATCTTGTGAATTGTCTACAGTTGCTTTCTCTATCAGAAAGTTATGGGTCCATCCGCTTGTTTGATCATGCGCTAGATTTTGTACAGCACCACTTTTCATTGCTGCTCAGATCAAGTGATTTTTTGGAGATGAATTTTGAAATATTACAAAAATGTCTTGAGGCTGATGAGCTAAATGTCCCTGAGGAAGAATCAGTGTTGAAAGCTGTCCTCCAGTGGACCAAACACAACTTAGAAACACGGCAGAAATACCTACCTAATTTGATAAAAAAAGTGAGACTACACCAGTTACCTGAAAAGACTTTGCAGGACTTTCTGCATTCTGAAGAACACTTACTTAAGAGTGCTAATTGCTCAGTAATAATCAGTGATGCAGTTAAAAGTGTGCAAAATTTCAGTGGACTGTTTCCAGATGCACGTCCTTCAACAACAGAAAAATATATATTTGTTCATAAAACTGATGAAGATGGAGAAAACAGGCATACATTCTGCTACAACATCAAAACAGATAAATGGAAGGAACTACCACATACGCACATGATTGATCTGCCAGGGTCAAGTTTATCTAGCTATGGAGAGAAAATATTTATAACTGGAGGATGCAAGGGGAATTGTTACAGGACTGTCAGGCTTCATATTGCTGAACCATTTCATGATGCCACCGACCAAACCTGGTGCTACTGTCCAGTCACCAATGAATTCTCCATAGTGTCAGCTATGAAAAAACCAAGGACAATGCACACATCTGTTGTAACCTTAAATCAGCTCTTTGTAATAGGTGGGAAGACCAGAGGAGCTCAAGAAACCCGAAGTCTTTTGGATGTGGAATCCTATAATCCTCTTTCCAAAGACTGGAAGTCTGTAAGCCAATTACCAAGAGGTATCTACTATCCAGAAGCAAGTGCATGTCAGAACATAATTTATGTCCTTGGCTCAGAAGTAGAGATTACTGATGCCTTTAATCCATCTCTTGACTGTTTCTTTAAGTATAATGCTATGACTGATCAGTGGTCTGAGCTTGTAGCAGAATTTGGGCAGTTTTTCCATGCAACTCTAATCAAAGCTGTTCCAGTGAACTGTACATTGTACATATGTGATCTCTCCACTTACAAGGTCTACAGTTTTTGTCCAGAAACCTGTGTTTGGAAAGGGGAAGGATCTTTTGAATGTGCTGGCTTTAATGCAGGGGCAGTTGGGACAGAAGACAAAATTTATATACTAGGTGGTGATTATGCCCCAGAAGAAATCACAGATGAAGTTCAAGTCTACCATAGTAGTAGGTCTGAGTGGGAAGAAGTTTCACCAATGCCAAGAGCCTTAACTGAGTTTTACTGTCAGGTCATTCAGTTTAATAAATATAGGGACCCCTGGTCACCTATACTGACAATTTGCTCTGGAGAATTTTGAAACTCCTGAGACAACAGAATCTGTTTAAATGCACAAGTTTTAGAACAGATTTTTCAGTATTCATTTACAGATGGAGAAATATGTACCTGTTCGTTTAAATCTTCAGTTTAAATTGTATGTTGTAGGATTGCTTTTGGAAGAGTCCATTAACGTGTCATTCATGCTAGTTATTATACAGAAAGTATTTATTTTATGTACAACTCTTCTCTCTAATTAATAATTTTGAAAATTATGTTACTTTTCAAATAAGAATAATAACGAGGAATTCATTGTGTAATATGTGCCATTATTTCTGTAATCTTCACCGTTGTCCCAGTAGACGAATTGCTAAATGAGAAAGTTGACTGTGATACTGTTTTCCCTATGTAACTGAAGTTTAAAAGAAATCTACATTAGTTGTTGTTTTATTTAGATTTTTTATATTCATAAACCCGTAAGAGGAATTAATTGTCAACTTTATCTTATTGGAATGACCTTAGCAAGGGCAAGAGCCAAAGTGACCTTCACAGCATTAAAACCAGGTATCTAACTTGAAGAGACTGATAATTCCTGTCATCTTACTTCAGCTCTTCAGTTTTACCAGTTTTTCTCCATCCTTGTGCCTTAGTAGTAGCTTTATTTTCTGTTTCCATCCCATTACCTGTAGCAAGATAAACTTCAATAACATACTGCAGAGTGGGCATGATTTCTACAGGATGGATGATTCATGTGATATCTTTGTTTCAGTCATGCTGTTAACAAAGAAAAAACCCTTCAGGATGTTTTCTAACAGAAGTCTTCCACCTCTGAAGTCTCCAATGCTACCTACTTAAGCTGTCACCAGCCTGCTTACAGCAGCAAGCTGTAAAATAAATTGTAGTTGTTGCTTTGGTTAACTATGGAAAAGTTTGTATCTTGTCATACATCAAATAGAAAGTTACAAAAATACACTCGTATTAAAAGTTAAAGTACATAGTATTTCTGAGGTGAAAAATCTTCTGTAGCAGTTTAAATGAATTAAAACACTTGTACTTCATAGTTATTTTAAGTGTTAAAATATTACACAGTAAACACTACACAATATATTGCTTGATAAACTTTCAATAGTCATCTATTATAATGTTAAAATTGTAATGGACTTTTAGTATTAATATTAGTCTAGGCATACATTGTGAAGTAAATTTGATCTCATGCTTACAAAGGGGACCCTCTTTCTGCCAGGAGAACAATGAAATTAGCTAGGTTTCGTAAATTCATTTGTAATCCTCTAAAGCCTGAGAATTTTCTTTTTGTACCAGGTACTCGAATAAGACACTGAGAGCCCTTATCTTCCTTATAAGTATCATGTAAGCAGTAAAGTTGTCCTATGCCAGACAGAATGGTTCTAAACATCTAGGCACACCTTTTCCAAGCAGTTGAAAAATTAATAAAGTTTAGTGAGGCATCTGAAACGTCTTTCATATGACTTGAGACAACTGTGCTAAGTTCATTATCACATCACTACTGCATGTACTTTTTGCAAAACTCAAGCTCAGTATTAATGCTTAAAGCTTAATATTGCCTAGAACATATTTCTGTTTTAAACAGTAAACAGTGGAATTCTGTGATTGACTCTATAATTTGTTATCAGACACCTTCATAAATTTAGATTACATTCATTATAATTATTTTCAGAAATATGTAAATTAAAATTATTCAGATTTGGAGAACATATTGATAGAGAAGAACCCCTCCGCTCAATAATTAATTTGTATTAAGATGCGTGTCACTTCTGTAGAAGTAAATAGCTGCTTGTTACAATATTGCAGGCAACTTCCACATTTATTTTGCTTTTTGCATAGTGAGTCTCCAAATCATATTGTAACTACAATTAGCTAGCTAACCTCTACAATCATCTTACGGAAATGCAAATATTTTTATATTGGAACACAACTACTTTTTTTTAGTACAAAGCAAATGTATTGAGTAGTATTGAGTAGAGAGAGGAAGAATACTATTGCTGCTTACTGAAACTCTAGGAGAAAAATAAGACACATAGGAGAAGAGTAGTTTTAGTGTTAATAAAAGCTACTCAGCATAGCTTAGAGACTTCATTAATTATTGCAGCTTGTCACATTGGAATACAAGGCCCAGTTCTCTTTTGCTTGTTTAGTTGTGTTGTTTTTATCCCTGAGTATTGTGAGCACGCAGTTTATGCAATGACAAAAGTAACATACTATGCCCATAGTACATGGGTATAAATAGCTATGCAAATTGGAAGAAACTAGAGAATTGCAAGGGTTTTTTAATTGCCACTGTCGTGACCAAATTGCTGGATACATAACCAGCAAGCGAGTGAGTCAGTCAGTAATTCAGGTGATGCTCTTTCCCCCAAATTTTTCCTTACAGCAGCTTTTTTTGGCAGTCTTCCATCCAGCTACTTGCTATATGTATAAGACTCTAGCACACGAAATCAGACAGAGCAATGACATATGAGATAAATTAGTGTAAATAGGGAAAACTGAATGAAGCTTAATTGGGAAAATAGACATGCTTCTTTAATATGCTACACTACACTTGCACAGGAACTAATTTCAGTTCCCAGTTTGACCAGTCATTCATGGATTTCACATGGAGTTGAACTTTTTTTACTCAGTGATCAGGAAATAATGTAGTAGTGTCAGTTACTTTCTAGCATTGCTTACAGAAAAGTTACTGTGAAATAGGACTGATTTTCTTCAGTTAGGCAGGGAAGCCTGTACTACAGATCTCGCAGAAGGAGAAAAGGTCATTTGCCACAATTCCACATACAAAGTATTAAATCTGGTAGCAGAATTGAATGCAGAAGCAGCTGTGTTAGAAAATCATGGTTAAAAATAAGGCTTTCTCACAGAATTAAAGTCCTATGTTCCAAACCCTTTGACTGATTGCTGAAGATGTAAGAAATGTCAGTGAAGTCAGGTACAGAGAAAAATATGGATTATTTGCATGAATAACTGCTGTATGTCTGGATCAAATAGATTTTTCATTCTACTTTACACAGCTGTTATGCAATTTAAAAAAGGTCACAAAATCAGTGCAAAGCGAGTTTTTCTATATCTTTTCTGACTTTTCAAAGCTCACAATACTTTATGAAAAAGTATCTTCCTTAAAAAATAGTTGATGACTAGATTAATAATTACCAGTGTTCTCACTGAAATAGACTAAGATGGTTAAAACAAATTGCATGTAAAGTTATAATTACTATTTGCACTTAAATGATGTAGCCCAAACATTTCTAATAGTATTCTATTTTATGTCACAGAACACATTATAAGCATGACCAGTATAATATACATGGAGATAATATATATTGTCTAATATCCAGTGATGATTATATTGGATAATCTTAATTTTTAAAGAATGCTATCAAAACATTTAGCATACTGTTTAGTTGTTACAATAAATATCAATTATTCAGGTGTTGATTATGTTTGCACAGACCTGATGATTATTATTCATATACTAATTTTTTGCTTTCTATATTCAAAATACACTTTATTAAGTCAGTTTATTGCTGTTAAAAATTTATTATATTCACAAAATGCAGTAGATTTACCAGGTCAGATTTATTTATGGTATTACTCCATGAAGAAAGCTGTTTACCTGCTCAGGTTACTATTAGGTAGTAGGCAAGATATAGGCTGTAGAATGTGCTGATTGCAGTTTGTAATGTGGAGTATAATTGTAGATGTTTCTGTTTGTAGGTGACCAACAGGAGGCAGCATAAGATCTATTTTAATTAAAACAGCCTGAAAACAGGGATATATTTGACATTATTTATAGTTGACCATTATGCTCAATTTACTTTTTTTTCCTTCTAACGTCCAATAAAGCATAGAGATCAGTAACATTTTGCTGCTGCCTGGGCTCTGCTGATATGTGGAAAGTATGGTACTACATGTTTGCCAAGATGTTCATTCTTCTGTGAAATAAAGCACTGAGCAACCAAATCCTTCTCAGGTCTGATTTTTTTTTTTTCAGTTGGTTTCAAAATACAACGAATCTGTACTGTTTCTAATGCAGTCAACATCTACTTCTTCTCTCCCATTTTTTTTTTTCCCCAACTGGAGAACATTTTGAATGTTAGATTATAAGCAAAAATGCAGTTAGCATGCATGAAAACTGCAGTGAGGGGTTATTGTAATTATCCTTGAACCTTGTATTTGTACATCCTTTGCATAATGAGTTGCTCTTCCCATGCTGAAAAGTTCCAAGTTTAGCATTGTAATGGACTCATTTAAATCGGTTTTGGCTTGTTTTGGTATTTTTTATTAGATCCGTACAGCTCAGATTGATAATACAGGGGGCTTTTTTTAACAGTTTAAGTATTGCAAATAATTGGGAACTTAGTTTTACTGAAATGGACTTCCATACTAGTAGACATGGCTTTAAATAAAAGGAGATAGAAGCTACTTAGTCTAAAATTCACATTCAAAGGATGCAGAAATGGCATCAATACAAAGTGAGAGAGCCATGGGTTGTCTTGCATTCTTCCAAAACTTAAAATTCTGTAAGCCTCAAACCTCTGTATAGACAAAATAGACTTACAGTAATACAAATTAAGCTTCCAATGCTCCCAAGGCCTTTTCCCAACAGCTAGCAAAAGCCATTTGAAGATACTTCCAAAGTGTTCCAACAGTGTTCACAATGTTTAAAACTTATATTGAACAATGAAGGAATAAACAGACCAAACTTGAGAGCCCTGGTTGTGTAACCTTGTGCATAATCAGAAGAAAATTGCATATGAATGTTCTACAGAACCAGGAAGTTCACCATGGAGTTCATCTGAACATTAGACCATATGGTGGGGCTTTTCCTATTGTCATCCAAACCAAGTAATTGAATAAAGTACACATAACTTACATATAAATTCAAGACCCATCCTACATGAATGAAAGAGGTCAAAGGATTTTTGTTGGAGGAAGCTAGCATACACCAAGATTTTTCACCAGTGATCAATAGTCTCTATAATAGAGGAGTAACAATAGAGGGAGAAAATAGAGCTATTCAGAATTAGCTATTCAGCTACTGTAGGAAATCATATCCTTCCTACTTAAAATTATTCTAATGCATACTAATCATATTTAGTGGTTTTGTGCTTCACAATAAAAGAACACTCAATGAGGTGCAATTAGGACTAATTATTTTTGCAGACTGGCAGAGGTCCAGATTGCTAATGACTTCAACTTTCCATCATTTTTCCATCTACTTGCACCTGAATCTAGTTTGAAGTAGCTTGCAAGACCTTTAGGGCACACTTGAATCTCATTTCTGAGCACTGACAAAATACTGGTAATAATGTAAATGGAAACCTAGTTCATACATAGGCCTCAGTAAGAAATATCCCTGAACTATATATGCCAACAATGTAGCATAGGCTTGCTACCCTCTTCCTTATTCTTTTCCTTTTTAATTTTTTATTATTTTCAGAACACAATGGGCAAATAAAGCAGCAAAACTATCACTACCTGTAACTATACTGCTAAGTTCATAGCCTTTAGTTTATATGAAATATTTTCAAGAAGTTCAATACCAGAATTGTTGACTGAAACTGCGAAAATGCCATCTGAAAGGAGATTTGTAGTTTAATCACAATTTTGATCACTTGAAGCTTTATAAAGGAAATAACCTATCTGTTCTCTGAAAACAAACAAGTCCAAATACTCATTTTAGGCCATAACTTGAATTTGAAAGGACTGAGCAAAGTAATTCTTAACAAGTATGCAAAATAATACATACATACGTCAGAGCACAGAATAAAGGCAGCAAACTTTAGACAAAAAGTAGTTCCCTAAGCCTGCACGAAGGTTACGTGACAAAGGCAACAGGATCCAAAACAAGAGGGCAAGGATCCGGCACATCTGTGTGGCAGAGAAGCCCCAAACCAGAAAGTTCCACAGAAGCCTTTTGCGTGTATATTCACCCATAACAGTGACGTGGCAGCTTACATATGCAGCACTTCCCGAAACATTTTCACTTCACACTATCTGTACAAATGTTATTTCTCTATTTTAAGCACAAACCGCGCAGTTCGGGACGAAAAACCGGCTGTCGCGCACTCGCTCTGTATTGCGGCATCATAAACCTGCCATACACAGCAAACCCACACCCCCGAGCCATCCCTGTCCTCTCCTTTCCGCATAGACCCCGCAGAGACACCCGACCCCCGACCCCGAAGACCTTCGCTGTGCCACGCCCCCAGACGGAGCGGGCGGGGCACCAAACCCAGCCCACCCGACTCCGCCGTGACCCCGCGGAGGGTCCCTCACTGAGGGGAGAGGCGGGCCGTGACCACTCGCAGCCAATCGCCAGCCAGTCTGCAAAAGACAGACGGCAGCAGCAGCCAATGGCTGCCTGTCGCGCGATGAGCGGCGCGGCCCTGCGGGCGGAGGGACGTGGGGGATCCCGGCCCTCCCGGCGCGTCAGGGCGGGGCGGGGAGAGCGGCGGGCACAACCCACCAATAGGCGCGCTGAAAAGATTGATAGACAGGTGGCTCGCCCAATGGGAGGGCAGTGGCCGTTAAAGGGCCGGCGGCCCGGAGGGGAGCGCCGGGCGCAGGTGAGTGGGCAGTGCGGCCCCCGGGGAGCGGGTAGCGGCACCGGGTGGATGTGGGGCGGCCGTTGCCTCTGCGGTGTGCAGGCACCTCCTGGCACCTTCGGGAGGGGTAGAGTGGTGCGGCAGAGCCGCTCTGGGCACCTGGGGGCGGCGAGGTGATTGTCCTCCGCCTTCTCTCCCCGCGGGGAGGTTCCGCTCCTTCTCCTGCTCCTGGGAGAGTCGCGCGGCCGTGCCGCCTGGAGGGACCCTGCGGCGAGAGCCACGGGCCCGGCTGCTCTCCGGGGCTCAGGGGCCGGGGCAGCTGTGCCTCCGCCTTCTTTTGTTGCCGCCTCACTCCCTGCAGCGCTCGAGTGGGACTGGGCTGGAGCTGGCCCCGCACCCGGGACTGTGCCCATCACTCCGAAACGCGCCCGCCGCCGGGGAGGGGGTTTTCTGCCGTACGTGGCCGTGACTGGTTCAGAAGCAGGGAAATTTCAGCCTGATAAGTCTCTGGATTCATTAGCCTGAATCCACAGCTGCCTCCCATCCTCGGTGCCTCCCTCCACTCTGCTTCGTTAAATGTTCCTTTGAGGTGGTGTTGGTTCCTTTCCCTGCGTCCCTTTTCGTTTGCACAAACGGTGAGCTTCTTGCAGAGGGGGCTGTGTTTGGGGATGTGTTGACCAGCACTAGCCGCTCTTTGTACAAAACCCTAAGTTGCGCCAAGTTAACGTAGCTGTCTGTTGGGAATCACATACCAAGTTTTCTAGAAATCCCCAGGCTTTAGTATCATCCAAAGATACTCAGACCCTCGAATTTTGTTTAAAAAAAATTAGAAGTAGCAGGTCCTCCTAATTTTAAACTTTGGTTTTTTATTCAAGCATAAGCCCTTAAAGTTTAAAAAGAAAAAAAAAAGGGACTATCAAGACATCGTATTCAAAAAAGTCATGATTTTCCTAAAGAATAATTGTTGATGCTAGCAGCAGTCAGTCCTGGTGAATGCAAGGATGTTTTGTTTTCTTCCTTGCTTATTTCGTGGGGGCTTGGTAAATATTTGGTTTTTTGGTCTAGCAATTAGAAAATAAGGTGTGAACAACGGAGACAGAAAAGACAGAGGCAGAATGTGGATGCCTCTGCCATTAAATATGCCATCGAAAATATTCAGTGTTCTGCCTGTTTAGGGAGTTCCCAGCTTAGTTTTACAATACTTGTTTCATTTCAAGCCTGACAAATAGTTTGTGTTTCTTTAGTCCAGCGATGAGGACCTTCTTGACCTTGGGTTGCTTCTGGCCTGACAGGACTCTGAAACTTGTAGCTCTGTGTTGCTGTCTTTTCTGGAAGACCTTTGAAATCTTTGTTACTGTATAATCAGAATTGTTTCTTTTTTTTTTTTTTTTCTAGTCAGCACTTTGCATTTCTCCACAAACTGTGAAGATACACAGTTTGTATTTGCAGTTCCCCCCCAGCTTCTTGTACTCCTCCTTAGTGGCAGAGCACAGGAAACTGAGAAGTCCTTTACTTAGCCTAAGCACTGCTTAGCAACAACCAACACATCAGTGTGTTATCAGCACTATTATCACACTAAATCCAAAACACAGCGCTGTCCTAGCTACTAGGAAGAAAATTAACACTATCCCAGCTGAAACCAGGACAGTGCCATATGTCATGTTTTTGTAAATCAAGCTTTTCAAAGTGGTGGTTAGGTAGCTATCTAGAAAGTGTACAAATCCTAGGTTATTGCCATTCCTGTTTCTTATGTACTTAGAGCATGTAACAGTTCAATTTTCTGCATTAAAGAGTAATCTACTGGAGACCATCGAGCAATATCAGAAAACTGAATATCCCAAATCTCAGATTTAGTTAGATAATAAGGCTTTTTAGTTAATATGTCAGAAGGGTACACAGTGCCACAGTGGATTTGAGCCATTCCTGGGACTAAGTACACTGTTAAAACAATTCACTAGCACCATTTATATTAATAAGATGGGAATCATCCTTAATGAGGTGATGTGCTTTTGAAAAGAAAAGAGTTAGAAAAGGCACAATGTCCTTAGCTATTGGAAGTTAGTAATTATGGGTTTTAAAACAGATGGGTTTTGCTGATGTTTCACTGGGAAATTCAGGGCTTGTATCAGACCTGTTCAAGCAAAAGTTAAAAAAAGTCTAAAATAAAACTCTACCTAATAAAGGAATTGGATGCCAATAGTTTCTAAGTTAGTATTGTAGTTCTTAAAGGTCATGTCCTTGGCTTATAGCATAAAATCCAAAACCGAGATTAGACACTTCACAAAGACTGGCTAGGGAGATCAGTCAGGTGGTGCAAAGCACTGGCACAAGGAGCAGTGAGGCTGACCCACAAGGTAACCTGACATTTGCATGTTTTAACTCTGAGCTTTCTCTGGGGCTAAGGAGAAAGCTTGCCTGTCTGCATCTTCTGTGTTCATGTAGAACTATATTTAGATGATGAAAATTTTATTTGAAAACCCAGGTTGTTTTTTTTCCCCCTGTGTTTGTGCCCATATTGGCCTGCTGTGCTAACTTTGAGAAATTTAGGGAGGGCCAGGGTAACTAGAGATACCATATGAGTCTCTAAAATCTTGTGGTTCCCTATTACTGGGACTATATTTAACCTTGTTCACATAGCTGGGGCTAAGTAAAGGACTTAGCCAGTGTATACCTTGAGATGAAAAGTCTGCTGTTTAAGAGAAGTCTGTTTCTTAAGAGAAAATTAAGTATCTACTGGTACTTTCAAGAGTTTGATGTACCCAACTGGTGAGTGCTTAGGAAAGTTTGACCCATTTTCCCATAGGTAGCGAAGTACTTGAGTGTTCACTTAAGTTCTACTTAAAACCAAACCTGAAATTCTACTGATTTCAGTGGAGATAAGTGTGACCTTATAAAGGGAGACTTCCTGTCTTGGTAGTGACAAGTCAGAGATATTGTAATTCTCGTGAAACTTATGTTGTACCTGAGATCTCTGTGTAATTCTTTTTACCTGGAAGACCAACTCAGGATGGATACCTCTGTATCTTTCACACGTACTCCCCACCTAGAAAATAGGTAAGTGCAAATGTGTGTGTTTCTCAAGCCAGTATGAAGATATGAGTACTTGGTCATTCCCCACTAACCAGGAATCACTATATATTTATCAGTCCAGAATAATTGCCTTGTAAATGTTGAAGATTAGAAAAGTGTTCTAAATTTGTTCTGTGTGCAGGTAACTTTCCTGAAGAATTTACTTGCTCCGTGACTTATCAAAAGGTTAAAGAAAAACCCCACAACCAAAGACTTTAGACAAGATAAACTTAGAATTTGATGCATAGGTCTAGAAATTCAGTTACAATAATAATAGTAAAGCATTAATGCCGTAATTCGCATTTGAAAAGCTCAGCAAGTACCAAAAAAATTGATTTACTGAGAGAAAAGTAAATATGATTCTACTTTCTTGATATCTTTTTGTGATAAGCTTATCAAGGTTAAGGGATATGCTTCAAGATCAGATAAAAGGTCTCAGAAAAAGAATTATGTAACTTTAGCAGATATAGTGCTGTGTTCTGGTATAAATCTGATTTTCTAAATTGCCAACATTTTTTTTGCTTCGGGTCATGTCAAGTTAGGGGTCTGCATTAAAGCACTACATTATGTTAATTTTTTTAAACAATTCCCGTTTCTCAAAACCAACTAGAATTTTATTTTCAGAAGGGTAGAATATTTCACACATCCTAAACAGCGGCATGCAGCTTCCTACTTCAGTCTGAGGAGTCCAAAGTGCTGGGTAGCTGCATGGGAGAAGTGGGGAGTGGTGTGTGCTAATATATGCTCATGCTTTATGCAATGCTTCATTTCCTCTCGGGACTTGGTTTTGCATATTTGCTAGCTAGTAATCATTGGAAGTAAGTGGATTGACAGTGAGAACAGTATTGTAATGACGAAAAGTAGTAAAGCAGTTTTCTAAACGCAGCATTTTAAAAAATACTGGACGGCAGCATGCTTGCATGTTGGGTATGAAAGGATGTTGTTTGACATGGAAAATTGCAAGTGAGCACTTATTGACAGTCAGTAGTGCATAGGAGATGAGTAACAATATCTACACTACGTTATCCCCCAAATGGAGAGGAGAGTTGTTGTGTTGTGCTGATGTGTATGCTGTAACCAAGTTTAGGGAGAATAACAGGAGAAAAAATACTTAGTAAGTTAAGAATCCTGTATAGCTTGGGGAGGGCATTGTGGGGGGTTAAGAATTAAGTCCATCAGTCAGTAGCAATTGAATATATAAGCTGCAAGCCATTTGCCTTCAGATGGACAAATATCTATACTGCAGGAGCAGTGAACAAACACAGCAGCTTGAAGCTGTATGGACTGTATGGTAAACCCCTGGCCTGCTTGGTTTAAAGCCTTCTAAACCTACCTACAGTGGTAGGTAAGATGGTACAAATGATTGTTCAAAATAATCCTAAATTGGACCCATTACCAAGCAATTTCTGACCAAGAACCATTTTTGATTCTCAGTTTCTGCTTTCAGGTTTTGGTTGTTTTGGGGGGCTGTTTGTTTTTTTGGTTTTGTTTTTTGTAATAAAATCCTGATGTTTCTACAGTGATGTTCATTACTGCATTACTAGTCCCCTGTTTTCTCCCACTCAAACTGTCCATGTCTGTACAGAGTTTCACAATCTGTCAGGTGTATTTATGGGGTTTAGTGTTCTCTTCAGCATCAGGGACAGGACCAGCTGTTGCTGAGGGCAGAGAACTGAATGAACTTTAAAGCTGCCATTGCATCTGACATGTTTTGCAGTGTGAGAAGGACAGAGCTGCATGTAGTGACTTATTCTTAAATCTTTTTACTGTTGAAACATCTCTCCTACACGACATTTGTTAGAGCTAGTAGTTATTTGATGGATTAAACAGGATTACTTCAGTTATTTTATTTCTGATTAAGATAAGTCAGAAGAGTTTCTAAAATTTCCATTCTCCATATTAATCTACTTTTTTTTTAATGGAAATGGTGCCTCATTTAAAATGTGTCTCAGAAATTTCAGTCCCCTACACACTTGATGTTTTTGAAGTAATGATATAAGAATTTCAGCTTCTTTTGGAAATAATTCAGCTTTAAACTGAAATGTGTATGTCAAATTTCAGTCCTAAGCAAATCCTTACTGGCAAAACTCTTAAGAGTTGAAGGAAAATAGCTGCGTTTTTGTAATGGAAATATCCAACCAACTGTAACAGTTCATGACATGGATAAATTAATGGTTGTGTAATTCATAGGACATTAGAGAAGGTATCTATGGCTACTTTATATTCAGAGTCTAAGAAAATGGTTTTCTTTTATAAAATGAACAATCAGCTCAAAATACGTATTCCTTAAATGATGACTTAGGAGTCAAGTTGTTAAATGAAAATATATGGTGTATACCTTGGAGATTTATGTTGTTTGCTCTTTTTCTCTTAGGAAGCCTGACAAATAGAAAAATACTACAAAGTGAAGAGAAAATTCACTTCACGAGAACTGAGCTCTGCTTTCATTGGCTTCTAAATTTATTTATATTAATAGCTGACTAGTGTTAGATCATCTCTGTAGTCTACTGTGGTGAAATTATTAGATTAAAGCTGGAAAAGATGAAACAATTAAAAGAAAAAGAAAAAGCAATTTTAGTGTCCAGGAAACTCAAACTCTCCTTAAGGAAATCAGAAAAAGGAGAGAAGTACTCTTTTCAAAGCAACTTAATACAACAATTAATGAGATGAAACGGAAAGCTTGGGAGGAAATAGCAGAGTGTGTCAATGCTGTAGGTGAAGGAGAGCAAAGAACAGGGACAGAAGTGAAAAGGCGATACCTTGACTGGAGAGCACTCATGAAGAGAAAACGTCTGAATGCAAACATCAAAGTAGTAGGTGCTGGGTTTCACCTTCCTTCATCCAATTTAGATGACTCTCTCAATGAAGACATGGATGAGAAAATGGGATTTGCAATTGAATCTAGTTTTGAATGGCAAAATATCACTGATTTCAGAGAAGCCGGTGGATCTTTAACAGAAATCAAAGTAGAAGAGGAAGAGGAGGATCCGCAGAATTTTGAAGTGAGTGACTGACATGCATTAGCTGTGTGCAATATGGCCTTTGTTTCATTTCAGCATAAGGCTGCTGTGTTTCTTAATAGTGTCTGTTTCTGTTTTTTTTTTCTGAATGTGTGAATTAAAGGAACTGTAGAAACAAATATATTTCAGAGAGATGGTATTCAAATCTAGCAACTTGGAATTGGGTGTAAGGTCTTGGATGTTGATCCTTGAATTGATATACCCAAAACTTGAATATGTCTTTGCACATGTATTTTCCATTTGTATGTGCCACAGATAAGAATTAGTTCAGTCAATAGAATGAAAATATGCTCTTGAAGGAAACTGGTTATTGTAATATTCAGTCTATCTGGATGGATGAATGGAGAAGAAAAGTGCACTTCTTTGACAAATGAAAGTATATGTTACCAGCAGGTACAGAAGGAAATAGAATACAGAAAGAAATAGAATACTGTTTGCATGGTCTTAAAATGAACCCACAGGAGATCAAACTATTACTTGAATAAGTCAGCTAGCCGTTCTTCTCTTTCAGAGTTTTAGTGTGAATTTAACAAGCAGTTTTGGATTCTCTAGACTGAAGTACTGTGACTGTCCTGAGGAAGGCAGCCGGCTGGAGTCAAGTCAAACGTTGGGGTGGTTTTGCTGTGCCTCTACAAATATATAGTTCTTATTTCAAAAAGGGGTATTCAAACAGTTTTGCCTTTTTTTTTTTTTTTTTTTTTTTTTTTGGGGGGGGGNTTTTTTTTTTTTTGGAGTGGGAAGGGTGGGAAAGCAGCTCCTGTCTTAGCTCAGTTGATATATGTGCTGGGAAAAAAATCAGCAGAAGCCGTTAAATGGTAGTGAGACTACTGTCAGAAAATGCTGAAGAACAGTGTCTGTCTTCTGCTGAGAGCAGTGGTCCTAACCATCTCATCATCTGCATCATAATCCTCAAGTTAGTGAAGGTACATACCACATAGCCTATGAATCCATCTGCTCTGATAAATAATTAGTTACAACAAATTCCTAATGGCTTCCCTAAATGTCACTCAGGTCTATAAAAAGTAAGAACAGTATATGATCTCTTAGATCAATTTTTCTATCTGTCAGTTGTTCTGAATGATCTGTAATAACTGTGCCATGTTTTCTGTATGTTCTTGCATGTCCACTGACAATCTGATTTTGCATTTTTCTTTACCAAGTATTAACTTGCAGATAAAGTGTGTTTCTCTACCTGTGTAATGATAGTAAAATCTTCTGATCTAAAATGGTTATTTCACAACACGTGAGTTAAACAGTTCTGAGTAGCTTTAAAGATGAAACAGTGCAATATGTTCTTTTCAGTCAAGTTATGTGGCATAAAAACTGGACTGTAATTTTTGTCTGTCATGTTCCTCTGCAGTTTCCTATTGAGGAAGAAGAAGAAATATTGTCATCGGTTTTGCCAGATTCAAAAAAGGAAAATGACCTACCAGACTTCCCCCACATTGAAGAGTTCGGAAATCTAAGCTCTGCTCAAGCTAGGCTAGCCTATGAAGATTCTCACTTGCTTATAAATCTGGAGAAGCAAAAGTTGGATCTGGAGAAACAGCGACTAGACATTGAAGCTGAAAGATTGCAAGTGGAGAAGGAACGCCTGCAAATTGAAAAGGAACGGTTGCGGCACGTTGACTTGGAGCGCGAGAGGCTTCAGATTGAGAAGGAACGACTTCAGATTGAATGGGAGAAACTCAGGCTGGAGACTCTGCATTCCGAAAAACCTGCCTTGGAAAATGACCTCACCCAAACAGAAAAACCCATCATGCAGCCTCTGGATCTAGAAACTGAAAAGTTAAAACTTGAAAAAGAACGTTTGCAGTTAGAGAAAGAGAGGCTGCAGTTTCTAAAGTTCGAGTCAGAGAAGCTGCAGATTGAGAAGGAACGCTTGCAAGTGGAGAAGGAGCGCCTTCGAATTCAGAGAGAGGGTCACTTGCAGTGAACTTCTCAACTAAAGTGTCAACGTTAGTGTTTTGATGTTTCTAAAATAGAGGTAGTTCTTTTGTTAATACTGAAACTGTCCTAGAGGCTAAACATTTTTCTGTTCAGAGTTGAACACTATGTTAAACTGAAAAAAAATGGTGCTCAATATGTCAGTGTGCCTACATAAGTGAGCTTATGTGTGAAATTGCTTTTCAGTGTATCAGAACTAAGTGTTATGTTCTCGTCTTCAGTATTGTGCTGTATTAGTTTGGTGTCCTCCTCTTGTAGACTTGTTGAGAAGAATCAAGGCTGAACCTTATGCTGTTTTTCACTGTAGTAACAGTAAGGAAGGATCAGAATAAATCAACATATGTTGTGAGGACATGGTGCTGACAATTGCCCATATGGTAACGAAATATAATTTAGGCAGAACACAGTAATACAGAGTCATGAAGAGATTGATTCATTAAACTTAGTTACCCTTTTTTTTTTGTTGTTTGGTTTTTTCCCACCCCCCAAATTGGAAAAAGAGCTGAAGAGTTTTATAGAAGTTAAAGTGCAAGTTAAATTTGTTGCAGTTGTTCTTACTGTTGTTCCACGGCTTGAACTGAATGAGAGTGCAGAAAATAGTATCATTTCTTTTGCATTAAGTATTCATAGTAGATAAAGTTACACATCAACCATACCTACTATAAGCTAGACTTTTGGTTTCATCAGGTCCTTAGTAATGCTATATGGAATATAGCACCTGTCTTATTATAGCACAGGGATTTACTGATTGATCAGGCATGCTGTCTGGTAAGTCTGTGATGACCCCCTGAAGGAAATTGCTAGACCTGGTTTGTTCATTGAAAGACAGTAGCTGGTGATGGGAGTCTCAGGAGTGGAGACACAGAGGCTGAGCAGAGACTAAGAACCACTGAGCCTGAACGTGAACATGCTCGTTGCTGGTTCTGCCTGGCCAGCACTGAGGTCATGTCTGCAAGGCAGCCAGAAGAAGCTTCTGTGACTGACACCATATAGTATATTTTAATTAGAAAACCGGAAATAATCCCTGCTGAAGGCTGTCAATATTTTTCATAAGCAGTATATTAATTTAACAAAAAAAAACACGAAGGAAGGAAGCTTTCCATTATTTCGTATATGTTTAAATCCCAACTGAGCCAGATTTCACGTCTTATCTTTCTGCAAGTAGCTATCTTTTGTTGACTCCATTTGAAACTTAGGACTATTAGAATACTAAATCTAAATATATGTTGAGTGACTTACGTGAATTCTTGTGCAAGTAAATATATTTATACCACTACAAGTTTACTTTTATTCTGCAAAGAAAACGTTATTTTTTTATTACTGAAACAAGTGTGCTTCTACAGTGGAAATAAATTTGACTACTACACTCCAAAATGGTTCTTGAGACTGTCTTTCTTCAGAGAGAGAGAAGGCTACATCTGAAGAGAAACCTGGATACTCAACACTGCAGCACCCCAAAGTTGCTGGTGCCTGTAATCCCTGTGTAGTAAATCAGAGAGATGAGACCCCTCAGAGTTGAACTTAAATCAACCAGCACTTACTTGAGAAAGGAAAAGGGGACACCAACCAGCTAAATAGAAATGCCCCAGGGGAAAGTGTATCTGAAATTTTTTTTTTGCTGAATGTTGTTGTCTAATGGAGGCTTGATGCCAGGTGTGCCCCCGAAACTGCTCTATCACTCCCCTCCTCAGATGGGCAGGGTTGAGACAATATAACAAAATGCTCCTGGGTTGAGATAAGGACAGGGAGAGAGCACTCCCCAGTTACTGTCACAGGCTAAACAGATTCAGCTTGGGGAAATTAGCTTATTACCAATCAAATAAGACTAAGACAATGAGAAATAAGCCCGAATCTTTAAACACCTTTTCCACAGCCTTCCCTTCTTCCCGGGCCTTAACCTGATTTTCTGTACCTCCTCCCCCTGAGCAGTGCAGGGGAATGGGGGCTGTGGTCAGTTCATCACACGCTGTCTCTGCTGCTCCTTCCTTGTCAGGGGGAGGACTCGACAGTCTTGCAGCGCTCCAGCATGGGGTCCTGCCCACAAGAGACAGTCCTCCATGAATTTTTCTAGCGTGAGTCCTTCCCACAGGCTACAGTTCTTCATGAACTGTTCCTGTATGGGTCCCTTCCATGGGATCCAGTCCTTTAGGAACAGGCTGCTCTATTGTGGGCCCCCTGTGGGGTCCTGCCAGCAAACCTGTTCCAGAGTGGGCTCCCTTCTGCATGGAGCCACAGGTCCTGCCAGGAGCCTGCTCCAGTGTGGGCTTCCCACAGGATCACAGCCTCCTTAAGGTGCTTCTATCTGCTCTGGTGTGGAGTTCCTCCACAGGTTCCAGATGGATCTCTGCTTTATTGTGTGCCTCCATTGGCTGCAAGGGCACGTCTGCCTCACTATAGGCTGCAGGGGAATCTCTGCTCCAGTGCTTGCAGCACCTGTTGCCCCTACTCCTTCACTGACCTTTGTGTCTACAGGGTGTTTTGTCTCACATGTTGTCCCTCCTCTTTCTGGTTGCAGTAACTTTTTCCCCTTCCTAAATAACGTTATCCCAGAGTTACTACCCCTGTTGCCAATGGACTCGGTGTTGGCCAGTGTTGGAGCAGGCTGGCATTGGTTTTGTTGGATGTGAGGGAGGCTTCTGGCAGCTTCTCACTGTAGCACCTCCTGCTACCAAGACCTTGCCATGGAAATCTAACACACTGAAATAAAGTGAAAAAATTTTTGCTCCCTGATATGTATCAAGCAAGTTGATATTAAAAATAGCTTTCTGTGATTTGGAGAAATTACTTGTCTTTTCCTTTTAAAACGTGAGAGAAGCAGAATTCAAGAGGTTTGTCAGGATTTTCTAGTGCGTAGAGCATTGACCGAGGTAGTGGGGTAACATGGATTTTATGATTCCTGTATCCTGGGGTGACCAACTTTCTAGATAACTATTCTGACTGCCAAACAAGGTGAGTAGGAACAAGGGGCAACATAGCCAGCTCTGCAAGAGGCAGTGACCAGAAAGATCAGATCAGAACAAAGAGAACCTTCCTACAGTCTTCTCTGTAAGAAGTATCTAGCCTGGAAGGAGCAAATGTGGAATCTGGCTCCTGTTTCAACAGGTAGTTGAGCTGCTGCTTGATTCCAGTACTTCTGACTTCACGTTTTACTCCAATTGTATGACTTAGCCGTTAAGATAATGGTTTGTATTTTACATTGGACACCTTCAGAATTACAACCCAAGAGCATTAAAGGCTACAGGGAAAAATATATAGATAAATTTGAACCATTTCTGAATCCTGAATTGTTTCAGAAATTTGAACACTTCTTCAAATGTTAATAGTGCAGTATATGAGCAGTTATTTTCTAACAACTATTGAGCCTCCTAGGAAAATGATGCATCCTTTGGTTATAGAAAACCTCTTGGAAAATACTGAATGATGAAATTAAGTATCATGATAAATCATTGAAAATACAGTTTCCACGTAAAATTTAGAGAAAAATTACAGAGTTTTATACATCAAATTTGCAGCTTTTTAAATAATGAAAATGCAGTAATTTTCTGGTAATTTGAATTTAAATGTCGTATCTTTAAATACTAATCCGCAATGTCTTAAACCTCAATTCTTGATTCACCAACCTAGGATCCTGACAGCAAAGCCTAAGGGCAAGATTTCAACCGTGTAAATGTCACCGAAGGTAGGAGGTACAAATGAACACAGTTCTCTGCTAGAGAGTGAGAGGTTTGTACTCCTGCTTAAAAGAAGGTTGGTTGATTTTAAGTAGCGAATGACTTCCAGGCTGGAAAGAGGTTTAAGACAAGGGGTAAACCACACCTATTGATGGAAGAGGCAAGTATTTGGAGAAAAAATGAAGGAGAGGTGTAGCAATTGACCAACAATATGTAAAGTGGAAGAAGTCCTTCCAAGAGTGGACTTCTGAAGCTGATAAAGGAATTAGCAGAGCTGTTGTACAAACTGACTGTAAAGCTGTATAAGTAAGTGCTGTAAAATCCCTCTACCTGAGACTCTGTTTCCCAAAATCCCTTTGGACCACTTCTATGTATATTTGACCCTTGTTACCTTTCCCCATTGGCTGTGAGACCTGGTCCCTGTGGGCGGTGGTTAAGGTCCCCTTAGCTCCTTGATTGGGTGTATGCTAATTTCCCCAGACCTTTAAGTACCTGAACCAGAAAACAATAAACTCTCTCCCTTTAGTCGCCCTCCTGCGTGTTGCCTTCTGTGGTCCCTGTGCTCCCGGTTTGGGGCTCTGGATGCCACGTGGCTGCGGGAACAAAGTGGGGGCTTTTCTCTCCAGCCAGGACTACTTCTAAGCTCTGGAGGTACCCACAGCTCCCGCAGAGAGGAGTGAAGATCCAACATTTGGTAAGAGGGGAGGCAGGTGAAACTGGTGATAGAGAAATATCCTGTTTTCAATTTAAACTACTTTATTGAGGTTTTGTCTGGTGCACTAATGTCAGATCTCATGGCTCTGTGACCCCCATGGGAATTTACAAAACAGAGAAGGTGAGTGGCCTGAGGTCCAGCACGCAGCTTCACAGCTACTGACAAAGGCGGCAGTTCACAGACTCCATGTGTACCGTCTGATTTCTGGTCCTGCAGTGGGAACATGTGCTGGGACCTTCATAAATGCCATTATGTCCACTACTCTATGAAGAGGCTTCTAGCCTGTAATTTTAGAGCCAGAAGGCTAAATAACAAAGGTAAAATAAAAGCTTCCTCGGAGAGTTCCTCGCTGTCTGTTATTAACCATGGGTCCCACCAGTTTGTGCCTGGCTAAGACAGTAATGAAGAGAAGCAATGTGCATCCAGGTGTTTTCACAATGCAATTTGGAGACAGGCTGGCTAATGCTTAACAGTGTTCTACCAACAGCCAGAGGAGATCACAGGGTAAGGTTGTAAATGTGGTCCCCAAAAACAGCCCAGGATGAACAGCAGCCATACTCCCAATAGGACACGACTGACAAAGCACAGTAGGATTCAAAGGCAGCTTCTTTCTTTTGAGTAAGTGGTCTTGTTATTTCTGGGACATTTTGAGCAACTTTCATTGTGTGTAAAGAGGTGCTGCAAGCAATGTCACAATGTATAGCAAGCAATGTACACAAGGTATAAAATAATAATTTATTAAGATAAATTACTAAATTATCATTAAGACAAATAAGAGATGATTAAGGTTTCATAAGCTCTCAGACTAGGCATTAGTATTGTCATCACCTCAAGGTGTCTTTACTATCCAGGGAGTCATCAGCCAGCGTAAGGGTTTCTGAAATCCCCCTTGCAAGTGGGAACAGAAGCTAGTAATTCATATTTCTTCACCTTTTCACAGAACTGTTGATGCAGTTGCCAAAGAGAGCATCAGCGATATCAGCTGCCTCTCTGGCTCATCCTCTCCCAGAAGCTCCCCTCAGGAAGGCATGGAGTTCTCCAAGGAGACAGTCAGACCTAGGGCTGATATTTGACAACCACAAAAATACCCTCAAAAATCATACTCCATGTCAATCAGGAGCCTTAACAGAAGTGCTAGGTGGGAGAAGAGGGAGGAGGAAAGACTGTTTTTTCTCTGTTGTTCCTGAAATCAGTTAGTGAATTTAAGCCAGAGAGCGTCCAAAAATGCTACCACATGCAATGGTGTTTTGCATCAAGGACTCTGAATGTTTGTAGCTGGTATTAGGACTATAGAAAGATTTTAATCCAAGTTTGGTTTTGGTTTTTTTTAAACTAAAGAGAGAAGAAAATAAAAATTATTGCATTTTATAATAAATATCCACCCTTTTTTTGTTTTCAGATAATCAACTTGTTTGAAGATGCAAATAGGAAGAGGCAGGGAAGAACACCTCCCATAAGGCGTTCAGAGCAACTTATAGTACTTTATCTTCTCCTCTCATTCTTTTTTTTTTCTCAATGTGTACAAAAACAATGATTTTTTCAAACCACTAGCTATGCCACCAGTGCTTTTGGCTTGGTATCACCAGACGATGTAGCAGCAACACAGTGATCCAGCCATTTGACACTCACTCAGGATCCAATGGGAGTCAGGAAGGGAGCACAGGGCAGTGGGGCTGAGGTAGCTCATTTTATTTTCCTGGTCTTTTAAAGCAAAATCTCCTGATGCTAGGTCATGCTTACTATGCCAATGAATGCAACAGTTTTCAGCCATCACAAAACATACTAGAAAAAAAATAGGTCCACTGAGACAAGACCAGAAGAAGCCCTTTTCAGATACTGCACAAAATTCTTTTAAACTTGACCTACTTTAGAGGACACTTCAATCCTCTCCTTTTACAGATTATTGAGAGTATCACTGTTATTTTCTGTTCCAGTTTTATTGTTTTTAATTTCCCTGCTTCACACTATCAGTAGTTTTATTCTATACATTAGCAGACTGTGAAATACCTTGTCTTGCTACTTCCATATTTTCTAATTGCAACACTCCATCATTAGTCAACGGGTTCATAATGTGGAAGGCAAAGTTGCTATTTCATTTCATGCTATATAATACGATGCTTTTGGTTCAGTAATTACATTGTGCCAGACTCGTGATCAATCCTGAGATAGCTCACTTGTGATGGATAGCCCCATCAGAGAGTGTATAAGAGTTACAGGAAGAACCAAATTTTTAATTTTGTTCCTCTGTCAGTCTAGCTACTCGGATACTGCTTTTCAGACTAATATTTATCTCACCAAGATAGGTAGAGATTACACAAATGAGAACTTAAAAGAGAGAATTGAGGTTTGAAAAGCATTTTCTAAAGTTTTAGTTTGCAAAACAGGAAAGATATAAATTAGACATTGTTCCACGGAAAGCCATTGTGTGTTAATCTGTTAATGGATTTCAAATCTTTCAGTCACCTGTTTAATGTACTGGAGAAAACCATTACCTGCTTCTTCTAACTATTCCAAGGTTTATGTGAAATGAGATGATGATCTTACTTACTGTTACTGCTCAGTATTAAGCCTGTAAAAGGAAAAATTTCCAAAGGTTTTCAGCTCAGTCATAGAAGTATTTGGAGTCAAACAATTTTCTGAAGTTGCAGACAATTTTCAAACAGTCATAGGATATAAGTAGTGCCTTTTCCTAACAAGGGAGGAATTGGAAGTATGAGCTGCAAGAGTGCAACATGGACAACCAGGACAGCCACGCCAACTGAGTAAGGGTGGAGAGTGCTGTAGCCTTTAGGGACAAGGGACATCCTAGTGCCCTGAGGTTACAGCAGAGGAAAGCTTGATCCTAGTGGGGCATGTTTACACTTTTCTGAGAAGGATCTGCTAGGACCCAATTTCAGGGACAGAATTTCTGGCCAGACAGACTATTGCTTTGGTTCAATAAAGCAATGTTCATGTTCTTGCATATATTATAGAATTGCATTATATGAGAGTAAAACCTATTCCAAGGGTTTAAACATAAATAGAAAATATTCCTATTTATTGTATAAAATTCCCTTGTCTTCATTGCTCTTTGACTTTTGCTCAGGGCCACACCTTGGACTTTTCCATCTGACTTCCTATCTGCCATCTTCTTGTATATCATCCTTCCTCCAAGGACTAGCAGTGACATCCCACTAGTCAGAAATAAGAGTTAAAAACACTTCAGAAACCCAATCTCCAGTACCCTGAGGGGGGTTTGGTCATCTCACCAAAGCAAGATGAGGCGGATGTGTCTGCAAAATCTGTCAAGGTCATTTTGTATCCAAAACTTTGGTAAAGGTCTGAGGTTCAGCATTCAGTCAGAGGTACTTCAAGGACAGAGGCCAACAGGAGGACTAGGCCAGTAAAGCAGATAGCACACACTGCTGTGACAATGGGTATTAAAACAGCTGAAAGGAGTTAACCATGATAGTTAACAAGTAGAGAGAGAAAGAACTGGGGGAAATAGGCAACAGAGCATTCTGGGTGGACAGAGGCTGCCTGCCTGGCTCCACTGCCTCTTCCCCTTCCTCAAGAAGAAACAATACAGCATTACTTTGGGTTTTCTATTAGAGCAGTTCCATCCAGCATCTACATGGCAGATGAGCAAAACTGACATGCAAGGCCAGCTGTAATAATAAAAGAACAACACAAAAACAAGTCTGGAATTCGAGAACAGAGAGAGAGTCAGTAAATGAATACCAGCGACAGGTGAAAGCCCACAACTATGGCAGCTACAGAACTGAGTAGCACCTCACGTCTTTTGTCTCTCCAGGACCAATGTACTTTTCTATTGATTCAGGTATTCAACTGACTTTTAAATGGAACCTTCACTACTATTTTATACACATGCTGATATTAACACAAAGGTCTTTTAGTTGAAAGACTTCAGGTTGCTTACATGCAGAGCAAACTGCTCCACCCAAGAGGATTCAGGAGGAATGCTATGAAAATAGATTGTTTGATCAGTCACTTCACTTCTGGTATGTATGGTTTTGCACTATTGCCTAAAAATAGCCATTAAGAAAGGAAAAACAGAGCAGAAAAAGTGGGGAAATTGAATATACAAAGGTGAAGAAATTAATTGTTAGTTTTACTGTGCCTGAGTTCAGATGTACTGGACAAGAACAACTCTTTAGGCCACGGATGCCTTGAGCACTTGCAGAACAGAGCTGCTTGGTGATCCCTCGCTGAGCAACATGTCACAGGATTTCTGGAGAGAACCTGAGAGCCCAGAAGGTGAAACCAAGATGGTGCCTGGGGGCAGCACAGACCCATGGGGAGTATGAGGGTCTGTAACCCTGGCATCCCAGGGGCCAGTCTGTGATGAGTCTGAGCAGCTGGGGGAGGAGAAAAGCTTCAGCATCTCACTGAGCTGTGACTGTCCACTTCCAAGTGCCCAAAAACTTAAAGAATTACACAAAAGACAGAAAGAAATAAAATCCATAGGTAAGTGTTATTATTCTTTCGTATTGCTTTTAGCAGAGAAAAAAATCTCAGAGCTAAGGGCAGGAGACAATAATGGACCAATCTAATGAAAACATTAAAAAAAGAAATCTCTGGTTTTGGGTTTTGACTGTATGGGTGCTGCTTTTCAAAACCGGCACATGTTGTGGGCAAGTTGCTTTAAGGCATGTGCAGATCTCCCTGCAGATATCTTCCAGAGCACTAGCACATACATCATCTGCTCTAGGGCTGATGGCTGGTGCAATAATGCACAAAGAGCAGACTAAATCACTCAGAGCAGGTTATAGTTAGAAGAACTAGCACTGTTTCTCTTACAGTTTGAGAATGGAGGGGTCTTTTGTCTCAGAAATATAGAGAAAAAAGTGTGGGCTAATCCACAATGGTATCCAGGAAAGCTCTTACTCTTAAAGGACTAGCTAAGAGTTATCGTCAACCTCTGAGCTGTCTCACAATGAATAAACAGCATTTCTGTCAAGTCAAATATGCATTGTCACATACTTTTCTAAGAACTGATTTATAGCTGACCTTATATATACGATGTAGATAACCTAATTTTTTTTGTCCTAGATCATCTTGATAACAAAATATTTTCTGGAAGCAGTTCTTTCAAAGGCAGAAATGAACACAAATACTTGCCCTACTTAATTTTTATCACAAAAAGACCCTTCCTGTGAATCAAAGGGCACGTGCCAGCTCGTACTCCTTCCTGGAGCCTGCCAGCTTCCCTTCCTTCAAATTGTTTTCCCATCTGCTGTGTTTATAATAATTGCAATGTTTCCGCAAGAAGAAGACAAGGCTGTTTATTTAGGAGTCTGTACTCAGAAGCTTGTCAGTTTAGTTGGACTGTTTGCCAGAAAAGAAAATTCAGCCTATTAGAAGATGCCAGCTTTTATTCAGGATGAGCAAATTCATTCAGAAAATAAGTCCCTTGTGCCCTCTTCACAATGCCTCTTTTGATATTTGAGCATTGTTAAGTCTGAGTAGTTAATATGTTTATTCTTTCTGTAGAAAAGAGTTATTTCCTGTAGAAAAAAAGTCTTTTGGAAAAGAAATTGATCTCTGTGAGCTCCAGTTCTGAGCTTTTCATCCAAGAGTTCAGAAAGAGGTTAGGGGAAAAACAAAAACAGTGCAAGTGGAGCAGACTTTGAAAAACCTCCTCCTGAACCAGCTCTGACACTGCCAAAGGGAGTGGAGCAACCTCCAGACATGATCTGCCACCATCCCTTGGGGTCAGCAGAACCTTCTGCGTGGCACTCATGGTGTCAGGGCGGTGGCCCTTCTCCTGGGAAGCACTGTTGTCTGCATCAAGGAAAGCTCAGCAGTGTCTCTACTGTCCTTCAGTTGACAGGCACGTGAACAGCAATGTGTCTGTGTGGGCACCAATTCAAAGTGTCCTTAGGAAAAAAAATAGCCCCTCTTTGAAACAGAAAAAAAGAAAGGAAAAGCAAGTTCCATTGTTAAGAATTGACAATATTGGTTATTCAAACTGATTGTAAGATCCTGAGACAAATGGATTTAAGTCTGAAATCGTTCCTCCACCTTCTGTGGTGTAATTTCAGAAAATCAGTGGTCCACCCAAGGAAAAAGAAATTACAGATCTGGAAGGGTGGGATGGAGCTGCTCCTGTTAGTTGCATAGAATATTTCTTGTCAAAGGCCTGGGCTATGGGACTCTGCTGAGATGAGTGTCTGAGAAAAGTGAGCAGGTCCAGATTCATAACAGATACATTTTATGTATTTGTGTCATTTACCGTTTACATTTCTAATGGCACTGTTGAGAGTTAATTTTAATTTGATAGCTAAAAATGTATACCAGAAATCAAACAGATACAAACAGGGAGCTTTGAGACTATATGTTCAAGTGAAACCGTATCTTCCCATCGAGCTTCTTTTCTGTCACTGTCTTTGTTTTTTCCCAATGTAAATTCCACACAGATCTTATTAGTCTGGCATTTTTGTTGGAGATATTTTTGTTGGACTTATCTCTGCTTCTTTGTCATATTCAATCAACCTGGAATTCAAACAGAAATTTTAAATTCTTTTTTAAACCAGTCTAGTGACACAAGGAGTAAAACTGAAGTGTCCTGTTCAGATTTCCCAAACCTCAGGTACAATGGCTGCCTGGACAATTTTTACCCAATATACAATTTATTTTTTTTTTTATGCTAGAGAAGGAAGGGAAATAATGGAGACTGAGTAAAGGGAGGAAAAAAAGGTAGAAACTTGTTTTAAACAACTATTAAAGGAAATTTGAACAAAGTATTTGTGAGAACTAAAATAAAATACCTCAGAATTTTTTAGATTTAGCATTTTTGGGTTGTTCCTTGTTGACATTTGACCTCAAATGGAACTACTGTCAACCTCTGCAACCCTGAGAGATGCTGTTTCATAGGTGATGGGGATCTTCAGGGATAAACAGGTTTGCAAAAGCTGAGCATATTTATGTCAGCAGCAGAAAGAAGAGCTCAAATCAGTTCTCAATTCAGCACATGCCCCCTCAGTGGCTTTCCATACATCAGCACCCAAGTTTGACAACATCACCAAACTTGCCCAAGAGGGTTACAAATGGACAGACAGCTTTGTCACCAAACTGCCAGATAGTTATTTCCTGAAGCACAAATGAGGATGAAAAGACTGAAGTAGAATGATAACAAACGTAATTTTCTCTGTAAATAAAGGCTGATGTCAAGACTTACTGGTGTGGTCTGGGGACAACCTGCTAGTTCCTGTGTAATATTTTTCCCAGGGTTATACAAGAAATTTTAGTTTCAAAGAGAAGCTGTTTGTTAAGTTTTAGGAGCTGTCATATATTTGACAAGAAAAACCAACCCTAACCCAACCCATCAACCCCTTATGTACTATGCTTCTAATGTGCACAAAGTACAGTAGCCAAAAAACTTTTTATCCTTTATTTAGTGTGGGTATATGTGTGGGTATATAGGAAATCATAAAAAAAAAATCAAATTAAGACACACATCACCAATTATCAAATAGACATAAATTAATCTTTTCTGCCTGAAATACCAATTTAGAGGACATATTCAACTACTCATCACATATCCCACTGAAATTAACAGAAAAAGGTTGTAGGCCCACGAGGAGTAGGCAGGGAAAAAGCCACCACATGTTCACTGCAGCATGTGATAATAACTCACTGCTGAGTGTGGTTGGGCTCTCATCCCACCTTGTCCTCTCTCCAACAGTCTGTGGCTGCCCTGGGATTTGGCCAGTCGTGTTGGTCCGGGATCAGCTCTGGGGGAAAAACCTCTCTTAGGTGTCCCAGGTGGGAACTTAGCTTCATCCTCTTCACTGAGTGTCCATGCAAGACTGGTGGCTGTGGTGGAGTCTGGGAGATGCCCTCATTGACAGCTTTCTGAGGGAAAGGTAGCAGCAGATGGGAGCATCTCTTCATTTGGGTTGCTGCTGGGACAGCAAGCCTGCCACGTTCTCGAAGAGAGAAGCAGGAGGATCCACAACTGAATATAGGCAAGGCAGAGTTTTCTGTCTTCAAGGTCACACATCTGAACAGGTCTCACAGATCTGCGTTGAGGTTTCCCTACTTCCTGCCAAAGTGGTCTCAGCTTGACAAAGCTTTTAGGAGTATAAAATATGGCTGACTAAAGCGTTGTGCTGACAGCCCAAGGACATATGTATCTAGAGTGGCTCCAGACTGAAAAGAAAACCATCAGTACAAAAAAGATATTTAAAAAATAAATCAATTTAATTTATCTGAGAGAACATGTGATGACAACATAGCTTGATTAAGGTCTAGAAATATCTGTATAGGAGATTTCAGAGGGTAGAGTGCTCTAGTATATGAAGGCAAAAGAACACAGTTGAATTCCTGGATGCAGAAAATAACTGTGTTTAATCTTGTAAAAAGCCGTGTTTTAACCCTGAAAGCTTGTAACAAAACACCAAGGGATCTATATTTTCTTTCACTCAACATCTTTAAGTCAGTTCTGAGTGGCATCTGAAGCCCAGCACCAGCACAGGAGGTGCCCTCCAATGAGATGCTTATAATTTTCCCTTCTCAGCAGTAGGCCTGTGAGTCTCTGAGAAGAGCAAGGGATTGCCCAAACTGTCTGTGCTAATAAATGATCACAGTCTTGAGTGCCTCAAGAAGACAAACACCCCAGGAGGTAGGTGGGTATGGTGAGATGAGACTCAGTATGCACCACACAAAAATTAGCTTGTGAAACCAAATGACCAGCCCACACCACCCCCAGTGTGGGTGCACCTACTACCATCAGTGTTTTCTCTGTCATCTTTATATTGTATAAATTATATGGTATGCTGGCAAATGCTCCTTGTCTCCTTGCAATCCTGCCATTACATTATATTTTTCCAAAATAAACACCAGAACACAGGAACCCCTTCGGCTTTATATTTTAGTGGTGGACTTGGCAGGGTTATATTTACAGTTCGACTCACCTAT
The DNA here is from genome assembly GCA_013397135.1 of Pachyramphus minor. NCBI lineage: Eukaryota > Metazoa > Chordata > Aves > Passeriformes > Tyrannidae > Pachyramphus > Pachyramphus minor. Next base: position 104,817 of record VYXB01003277.1, on the reverse strand, counting down.
CTTAAAGGTCTTTTCCAAACTAAGTGGTTCTATGATTCACTTGAAACACTTTGCATTTATTCTGCTACAAATGATTGCTCCCATCAGCAAGGATAACCACTTCAGCACTGCATCTATCACATCTCCTTTTCTCTGCAAGGACTTTGCTATAGCTGCTTCCCCATTCCTTAGGCTCTGTGTTTTTCCTTAAACCTCTAATTTTAGAGATGAAAATACCCCTGTTTCCTGTATTTAGGAAATTGTATGCCTATAGACAGCAGGACTCCTGGCAACTACACATGGATCTTGCAAAATGGGGAGTTTTCTAGTAGAAGAGATTTGGAAAGTATGTGGTACCTGTCATGAAAGGAGCAGATAGAGCAAAGAGGCTATGGGTAAGCAGTGCATTATAAGGAGCAAGGGTTTAATATATGATTTCATCTTTTTGATACTATACCTTTACCTGATATGAATAATCCTTGGAGAACAATGCAGCTCCCCATTGGGATGGACAAAAAAGAATCTGTGGGTGTGCAGATGACTGTTAAATTTTGTGTATGATCAGCACCTTAAATCGCACCCTCCACATCATCTCCCAGAACACACTTCTGTACCACAGACTTAGCATGAACCTCCTCCTCAGCAACCTGTTCCTGCTGTCACAGAAAACTTGTTGCTTGCCTCATCTTTCTGACTCATTGCTGCCACACTGGCCACAAAGGTTTTGAAAGTCAGAAAATTGCACTTATGGAATGTACTTTTACAGTGGCCCCAAAGTCTCATGTCAGCCAATCATGCTGCCTTTTTCTCTTTGATTCACTACGTAGGAGCTGCTTGGCCACAAAACTACTGTTTCTATCTCTTTCTAGGTTGTCTAGTCCAGGAGCAATGCTGTTTCATATTGCAGAGCCAGTGACTGGAAGGCAACAGTCTCCTCCACTGAAAAATATGATCAGAATAACATTTAAGTTGAGCAAGAAGCTCAAAGCTATTGCAAGTTTCTGCTCCAACACCTACTCAGAGCTAGGACATTCCACCTTGGTGTTAGATCAGGTTGCTCAGGACTGTGTCCAGGAACTTTCATTTACCCCTGAGAATGGGGGCTCCTCTGAGCAGCAGCCTTTCTCCATGTTTGACCAACCTTTCTGTAAAAATTTTGTTTACAAATATCTAACTTGGATTTCTGTTGTTGCTACTTCACTCCACTGCGTCTTATCTTTCCACTGTCTGTACTTCCCCTTCAAGCCTTTGTACACAGCTCTTGACTTGGTGTTTCCGGAGATTCTCTCTCTTTCCTTGGAACACTCTTTCTCCATTGGATTTGCTCTAAAATGTTTGGATTTCTGCTTGACCACAAGGAACAGCTCAGTACAAAAGATTTAGCCTTTCTATGTCTCATTCCAAGGACTTCCTCCAAGCACTGTCCATTTTTGTGAGTACTGCCAAAGTTCTTTGTTTCTATTTCATTTGCACATTTTCTGCTGGACATTAGTGGCAGCTGGAACTGTGGAGTTT
>VYXB01003277.1:87500-103282 GCA_013397135.1 Pachyramphus minor | reverse complement strand
TTTTTTTTTTTTGTGGGCTGACAACAATCTTCACATTGATTGAAATGTTGCTCAGCAGCATGTGCTGATTCTCTATAAAAAATTCAATACCAGAGTTGGAAAATGTACAAGTCTTTTTCTTTCCTTTTCTTTCTTGTGACAAAGAACATAAGAAAGGATGTTTTAGGCAGGAAAATTTTTTTGTGTTATCATCATTTTACTGAATAAATATTTTTTAAAGTTAATTTTGGCATTTATCCAAGAGGGCTAATTAAAAAACAGAACATAAAATTTTCTGATTGATGACTTCATACCTAACCAGGAAAGAAAAAAATGGTTATTCTGCCTAGAAATTACGTCTGTTTTCCAGCTACTGGGAAACCCTTCAGATGTATCAGCTTTACCAAACTGTGATGTTTATCCTTCATTACAAGCTTAATGTGTGGGTATAAATCTTATTTTCCTAAAGGAAAATATTTAAAGTATTAATTAAAGATAATAAAGTAAATGGCCCTGAGAAAGTACTGTTGAAGTATTTATCTTTCAGCTAGAGATGTGGTCAGAGGGAAGTTAGGATATTTGGCATTTTATACACAGAAAACTTTTTTGCAAAGCTTCGTCTGTCTTTTTGCTTCAAAGACAAGCTCACAAACAAAGCAACTGCTCCCAAACTGTCACTGTAATGTCAGTCAGTTCCACAAAGTCACCATGTCATTTCTATCACTATAACAACCCAACATCATCTGTTGCTAATGCCTCAAAAACATTAAATTACCATAATTTTGAAAATAACTATGAAGTGACAATTTTAAATGCAGGCTTGATGCAATGTTTTGCAGAAAATCACCATTTTAATAAGAAAACCTTTGAATGAAGTATTATTTTACTACATATTAATAACATTCCAACTTGTAATTTTTCATAATAAATAATTTTTCTCAATATTAAAATATGCTTTTTCCTTTGTTTACCCTTATTATTCTCTATATTGTATGAAATGTTGAAAAGTTTTACATTAAGCTAACATATTGGATAAATAGTATAGAAAAATGGAATGCAATTTAAGATGGAGAAATATAAAACTGCATATTTAAGTAGGAGTAATCCACTTCAGGAATGCAGAATGAAGTCTGAATGGCTCTGTAGTTTTACTGAAAAAATTCAGGAAAAAACCACACCAACCATCCTCCTATTCCTGCAGATAAAACAAATATGAAATTTAGGAATTTTGTCTGCAATGAACCTGAAAAGAAATCCTTGTTCTTTAATTGTCATGACTCATCTGGCTGGAGTTGGAGGCAGATTTTGATGTGGGACTTCAAGATGGCCACGGTTCAGTTGGGAAGAGTCCCGGGAACACCACTGTATGCAGTCTGAGGTCTAGAAGTTAGTCTGAAGTTAGCTTGTCATGAAGGACTGAAGATACTGTTTTGCCTTTGGGCTGAGTGAGTTGTGACAGGATCACAACCTTTACCCCACTGGGTGGGAGAAAGCCTTGGGGTTTGATGTAAGGACAGGGAAGGAATTCATGACCAAGTGGCAAGACAGACTTTGACAGAAGGAGCTGTGGAGACCAGAGCTCAGTGGGGCTTGAAATATGGAAAAAGAATGAAGAGAGGGTGTGGGACAGCTGGAGAGCTACACAGGAGGAAAGGCAGCCAAAGACCAAAACGTAGAGCAGGTCCACAACTCACTGATTCAAATTTCCATTTCCACCAATCCCTTTCCTCCTCCCTAGCTATAGCCCATTGATGCCTGACAGGGCAGAATTCTAATCTAGAATCTCACAGACAGGGAAAGGGGCCAAGGTGATCCAGCAGGGAGGGAAGAGAAAAATGGATGGGACCAGAAGCAGGACCTAAAGCAAAGCACCTGGGAAAAGAGCGTTCTGCTCCACTGATTTGCTGATCCACAAGTGGCCAGATGAACATCCCATAAAGTGATCTACCTGTGATTGACTATTGCTCAGACTCATAACACAATGAGACAGTATGACTGGTTTGGGTGAACTTCACTTTCACTGTTCTGGTGGAAAATCAAAAGCCTCTGTTGCCTTGTGGGAATAAAATCTCTTTTTTTAAGGTTAACCACATAATTGGTATCACTGTATGACCACACATAGTCCCCAAGAGCTTCAGCAGCCTTCAGAAAACAACACAATTACAACAATGCTGTGCGGAAACATCAGCCAATTTCCTCTTTGGGTCAGGACTCCTATGATTTATCTGCAGAAACATGACACAGAATTTGACCAAAATAGAAAGAATGGGTTCATGCTTGTCAGTTCTTTTTTCCTAGGTTAATTTAATGCCACAGTGACTCCTAGTTTTCAGTTCCTAACAAAGGATGTGGTTATCAGGTGGACAGGTCTGAATGCATGGGAAAGTAGATCAGCATAATGGACCAAATCCTATCAGTTGTACTTGTTAATGGCTTAGATGTCTTACAGCCTTCTTTCAGGATTTGCATGCTGCCATGACCAAATAACATGTGAGAAGAATGATGCAGCAGCATTTCCACACCAGCTTCTTGCCTTCTGAGCAGTGAGGAACCTGTCTGAAAGCAGTGACCTTAACTGCACTCTCTCGCCTGAAACGGATTCTGTTTGATGGGGAGAAAGAGGAGACAGGTTAGAAGTTGTGCCCACGTGATAAGAAAGAAACCTCCCCTTCTGTTCAGGAGCTCTGCAGGAACTTCAGACTCAATTGCATCATGCTTGCCACTTCAAAGCCCTCAGCAACTGATCACACACTTGCAAATATCAAGCCTAACTTAATCTGACACAGTTATCAGTGTAACTCAACCTGTCTGACAACCTCCTTCCTCAGGGTTGTTACAGCTTCCTTGTAGTCAGAAATGTCTCTGGAGAAACAGCAGGCATTTCTTTCTAACAGTATTGAGTCATAATTGCTTGTTTTAAAAGGAAGCCCTTTTGTATATTTTCTTTAGGAATGATGCAATTCAGTGTTACATACAGTAACTTTGTTTAGTTGCTTCATGTTAGAGTGAGTTTTAATATTCCCTACATTAAGAAGTTAAGTGAACTCGTCTAGTCTTCATATAAATGATGTAATTTTCATGTATTTTCAGTTTGTTTGTTAACATCTTATGTCTGATCCATGGAATAGTTCCAGTGATGAGGGTGGAAACCATTCTGTGCCTGGCTGGTCTTTCTACTGTAGATATTCCGCTTGGTGTGGATAATTAAGTATTAATAGAGTAATATGAACATGGCAATTTCTATATTACCAATAGTTAGTTAACTCACTTGAGCTGTAGGAGATGGAGGTTCAAGTTCAAGCTGTAGTGCAAATGTGCCTAGTTAAATGCACAGAGAGAGTTTTCTAGTACTTGCACTGATCTGCCTTCAGCCCTCTTGATCCAAAGTGTCATGCCTGAGGTTTCCTGAAAATATGTTTATCAACAGCAAAATATGTTCCCACCTCCTCTCACTTCTCCTTTGAGAACTCAGATTTCAGAGCATCCAGCTGCTGTTGTAACCAGGGTTCCCACCAGCTCACCAATGGCTTATATTAATTAAACAGTAATTTTAATAAAATGTGTACCCACCAACATAATATTTTGGAACTGAGGAAACACAGTCATCTCTAGGGGCTGGTGTTATCTAAATAGCAGCTATGAGAGCAGTAGGGAGTGCACAGTTGTGTGTTTACACAAAGAGCAACCTCTAGGCATCAGGTGCTCTGTAGCTGAAGGTCATAAACATACAGTTTGGAAGTGATGGTAGCAGCTTCTTTCTTGTGTCCCTGTCTCACTGATGCTGTGATCGTGCTAGCCTCACTCCATTTCACAATGTGATGGCTGGACTTAGGTCATCATGAGTAGGAGTCATCTGAACAAATGCAGGCATCGGCAAATGTCAACATTTCAATGAGTCATTCCAGGTTGTCTTCTCCAGCAAAACTCAGAAAGCATTGTTAGGGCATGACTATCCCACCCACAAATAGTCATCTAAAATCAGTTATACATGCTGCATCCTCCAAGTTCCTAGATAGTTAAATTAGAAATGTTTAAAGTCAAGGAGTGTCACCCCAAATATCATCATATGTTCTCAGAATGCTATTGCACTTATGATAGGCTTTCCAGCAGTTATTTCTTAATCTTTATGATGGAGCTTTTAATAGATGAATTTTTTGTGGAATATTGATTCTGTCCTTTAGCCAGAAAAACATTTTTTTCTTGTACTCATTTTAGAAATGTCGGGGAAATTACAGCAATTGGCAGTATTGTAGGTAGCCAGAATATAAGAGTGTTCCTTTTACAATACAGGCAAAACATTAAATTTTTCAGTCTTGTGGTCTGCTCACCAAAGCATGGAAAGTATCTCATATATCTTGGCACTGCAGAAGAAGAGAAGACACCATTATATGTTATATTTTTATGGACTCAATGACTACTGTAATGTGTAGAAAGACTCTTGTAATAGAATTACTAGATTTAAACTGCTAAAGTTTCATGCCTTCCAAATTCTCCACAATTTCTACACAATTAGACTAAAATGGGTTTAAAAATCTCACGAGATCAGATCTTCCCATCCACACTAGTGGTTGTATTTTTACATCCATTATGCATGGATTTAAACCATTAGTGTCAGGCATAAGGCTGGGTAGAATCAGGGCCTTAGCACTGGAATCCTTACAGGAATAGCTAAATATACAATAACTTGAAAAGTAATATGGTTATTTTCCAAGGACTTAACAAAATGTATAACTTATCTTAAAGCACTTAAAAGTGCAGTTCAATAGTTTAGCCTTGTTGAAGGTCTTTAGACCTATTAGAGATATATCACTTAAAAAAGATGGCCTTTAAAACTGTTTAATGTTTGGTCCTAATGGAAGATGATGGACTGCTGAGCTATGGGCGTGAGTCCTTGTTTTAGCATAAGGAAAGGCTGACAGCAGTGCACACTCCTCTGAACTGTGGTGATAGTGTGCCTTAGTCTCCTAACTGACTGGTCCAGTTACACTGAGCTCAGCTACACAAATTTCATTTAAGTAAGCAGCTTGGGATATATGTTGCTACTTTTGAATATACTCTCAATGAAGAACAGCCACAAAAATTTTAGGAAAATTTTGCCTTCAGGAAGATATTGAGGGTGGTCAGAACTTTTGAAGAGCTTGCCCAGAGAGGTTATGCAATTTTAACTCTGGAAATGCTAAAATTTTGATAGACTAACACTGAGAAACCTCTCAAACATTGAAATTGCATCTGACTTCAAAGCTCAATCTACTTTAAATGGAGGTTTGAAGGAGAGGACCTCCAGAAATCCCTTCTATTCTAAATTATTCCATATTTTCTCTTTACTAGTTTCAGCTTGCCTGACCTTACATTCAATGCAATTGTTAGGAAATCAATAAGTTATTTGGAATCTGTGACACTCCTCTCATTTAGAAAAGGAAGTGGCTCTAAATTTCTATTTATAATTCCACCAGTGACTTCTTACCCTTAGACATTGCAGCTGAAGTTAAACTTGCTGTTGCATGCCAATTACACATTTTGTTGTAACTGTTAATTAATCCATGTCTACAACAAATCTCTGCAGCTTCTTGCCAGCTGCCCTTCTTCTCTTGCTTTTGGCATTGGTGTGGTAGATAAATTCTGCAGGTTGAGAGCTTTAGGAGTTCCCTTCTGATGTAATTTTCTAGTCGTGGATGAAGGTCTACTTACACTTTGAAGATTACAGAATATTTGCTCTTCATTTGGACATCCTCTCAGGGCAGAAGGCAATACAGAATTACCGAGGAACAGAAGTGAACAGGTACCACTCTCCTCCTTCATCATATGCAATGATTACAACCGGTTGCATAAAGCTGTACTCCTTTCCCTGGGCTCTGTTTTCAGTTGCACTGAGGAAAATTCAATTCAGAACATGTACATGCAGCTCCCAGGGTAGTCTCTTGGTGAAATTCAGCAATAACAATTGGTGGTATAAAACTAATTTTGCATGAGAGGTCCTCAGACAACCCAGCAAGTCTGTACTGATTTTAAATTTAATAGGTGTTTAATACAATACACAACCAGCCTGGGAGGGCTGAATATGTAGAACAAAACAACTACTAATATAATCATGAATGTCAAAACAGGCTGGTCCTACAGTGTGATTCACACCAGCTCAGACGACACTTATTTTGTAGATGAGTCTAATATTGTTGTGAGTGTTGATGTTAATAATTGCTCTTGATTACATTGACACTGAAATTATTTTAGAATACACAAATACAGGTATCACCCAGTTCATCATTAAGATAGAGAAATGAAGAGACCTATAGGAGAATGATGCGTCTAAGGTCTTTTCATACTCCATGGAGATCTAGTCAATGGAGGCTTGACCATAACTCAGCTGAACAGACTATGGGACACAATTCAGTACTCTCCCAAAGATACTTAGTACCATTTGAGGTGCCTTAGGCCATCTGAGACATCTGCACAGGGCTTTTAGATCTAACCCAGGATTCTTTCCCTTCTCTAGGCTGAACAACCCCAACTGTCTCATCCTGTCTTCACAGGAAAGGTGTTCCAGCCCTGGGATCAATTTAGTGGCTCTCCTCTGGACTCGTTCTAATAACTTCACACCTTTCCCATGTTGAGGACTTCAGAGCTAGATGTGGCACTCCAGGGGGGCTCTCACAAGAGTGCACTAGAGGGGCAGAATGACCTCCCTTGACCTGCTGGCCACAGGATGCACTGGCTTCTTGGGATGCAAGTGCATATGGCTGAGGCATGTCAACCATCCACCAACATCCCCAAGTCCTTCTCCCCAGGGCTGCTCTCTATGGTCACAGCAGTCATGCAACATCTACCCTCTTGGAATAAGACAATAGAGCAAGTTACTGTGGAGACAGCAAACCAATACCCTGAGATTGCTTTCTCAACCATCTGAAATGTAGACAGCTCCCTCTGCTATAGCATCTTCCCATCTAGTTTCCTTTCTTCTTTTTTTTTCCTTTTTTTCTTTTTTTTTTTTTAGATATATCTGTTTATGATAGGCATCAGCAAAGTTGGAGTCTCCTCTTCACCTCATCTGACCAAGTTTTGTTTGAGTAAAGCATTCCCTTGGCTAGGAAAAGGCTTGGAAGTTCCCTGCTGTGGCTGCTGGCCCCATGCCCATGCTGGCCTCCATTGCCATGGTGCTCAGTGGCTGCATTGCTCACGCTGCTCAATTCTGAATCCTTCTTGGTGGGGATCCTCAGTTGTTACTGGCAATGGATAAGACATCTCAAAGCTCTTGGGTGCCTCACTGCCAAGTGGAAACCAGACTTAGAAAATTAATAATGACCTCTATGGTGTGATATTCCTAACAGCAATAATGGGCTGTTTGCTGAGGGTGAAAAATTAATATAATGTGTTAAAGAGAGAGGGGAGCATATAAGAGGAGTAACACTGGAAGACAGTAAAATATACCAGGACAGTCCTGCTCAAGTCCTGGACAGGGAAGGGATGAAGACAAGCTCCTTGAAAAACAGACAGATAGAGTAAAACAAAATAGACAGTATTCTTCGTATTCAATCTCTCAATCTGTTCAGCCTCTAATATGTTACTTTATGAAAAATTGAGGAAAACACTTCCTTTTTCTTAAAAAAATAAACCACTAAACCCCAAAGAACCTCAAACCCAAAACGAATTCACCCAGAAGCTGTTTTTTAAATTTAGCTGCAAAAAGAAGTCTACGAGGGGGCTTCCAGGTTTACTCAAGTAAGAGATCATCCAGACAACTCACCTATCAGTCAAAGAAACACAAAACAGTTCACAGTAACTCATGAATGTGCTAAACATGCTAGTAAAACATGGATATAAAGTAAGTTTAGTCACAGTGATTCATTGCAGTGTTACACATGTTTTTCTCTCAGACCCCCTGCACACATTGTAGTCATTGTGCCTTAGGGGTAAGTGTCATCTTATTTTCACGTTTGCCTGCATTGTCAAGCTCTGTATAAGAACTGGTCACCCACAGCTTATACTAAGATTAGTGGAAGTATCTAGGCTCTTTCTGCTGTGATTCAACAGTCTCATGTTTTAAGGCCTACTTTAAGACAAAGTCATTTACTCTCACTGGTTATTTCCACCCAGTAACTATTAAAGGGTCTCTAATATTTTAAGCAAGAAATTTGTATTTATACTGGTGATGTCTTGACTGAAACTAACATGTGCTTTTCTACTTTGTGGCTGTCTGTATCACACAGAAAGAGTATCCCCTCAGGGATACTCTTGGCCTTTGGTCATCCTCTGTGGCAGTTGCTGAGAGTTAGTCATTGCTGGGCAATGTTAGGCTGCATCCAGTGCCCACACTCTGCCTCTGAGAGCGCTGAGGGCTGAGATAAGTACCAGCACAAGGCTTTGGTGAAATGTAAGCCATTGAAACATGACCTCTCATGGGCCTGGCAAAATCATGAGAGCATTAGAAGCTATAATTAATCCAAGTTTGCTCTGACTTGCACTCTGGGCTCTGGCATGAAGTTGTTACACTGGTGGCAATATGCTGGATTTGGACACTACTGCCAGGTCTAGTATGGCCAAGGAGAACGACCCTCACAGAACAGACCTACTGCAACTTTGCACCTACAGACATGCCTACTCCTGTTGACATTTGGCTTTTATGCAAATGATGGGTGCTAGTCCTGGTGTGCCACTGATAGGCTGGATGATGAAAACCGAGGTTGCTGGGTACCACGTAGGATGTATCTATCACATCACTCTGAAGGACTGTCATTTGTACTTTCATGCTCCCTGGCATCCTGTCCCTTGAATTACCCACAGGACACTACATGGTTCCCTAACATCTCAGATAGGGTTTTAGTGACTAGTACTAAAATATTTAGTGAATAATCATGAAATACTTTGGCTGCTTTGAGTCCCTCCTCCCTATGCACTTAAAAGAACTTAAAAAATCTTTAGGGACTCAGACTTTCTCTGGTAAGATACTGCATCCTGTTGTAAGTAATAAAGAGTATCCTTCTATTTTTCATCCTAATGATCAGAAAACATCCCTAATGATCAGAAAACAACTCAAGCTCTGTCAATATTATAAGAACATTTGTTGTTTTATTCTTTTTGGTGGGTACAAAAACCACAGTTTCTTACACAGAACAAGATTATAAATAATATCTGTAACATGAGTGACCCGTAGTCTCTTTTGATTCTACACTGCAGACTGATGAAGTACTCTAAACATTTTATCATTTTGTTTCTTGTATTAGACAGATGCAAATCTTTTGAACACAGAATGATGGAACAGAATGAAGGTAACAGCAAACAAGAGGATGACCAACAACTTTTATAAAAAAAAAAATTCTCTGAATTTTATTACAGTGATGGCATTTTATATCAATTATTGCAATGATTTTTCCCTAAGATGGTTAGAAAAAAGAATTGTGTTGTCCTCTACTGAATTTACATCAGTTAAAAAGCAAGCATGTTTCAATATTCCTCTTTTTCCAAAGAAAATGTAAATAATTTCTTTATTTTTTTCACAGGATTTACATATTTATTTTTTTTTATCACAGTTTAGTGATTCATTTCTACAGCTGAACAGCTGAGTATTCTTCCATTGTATATATTGATGTTCTGGAGACACAGGTTAGCATGTTCATTGACTTCTATAGCTATTTTTCTCTTTCTCTTAAGACAAAGACCAAAATGGTGTCCTTTCTGAGCATGTTCTTCACAGTTTAATGCGCTAAATTGGCAAGTCTTATTAGTTTTAAGTTCACTCAAGTGAAATCTGTTGCTGTTAATACACCCTTCCCAGCCCCCTCCCCCCAACAAAACTAAATTATGAATTTTCCTGATATAAAATCTGAGTTTGGGTTTCCGAGCTGAGCTCATGCACACATTGTTGCTGATGATGTCTGGCGCATTTGGACGTACTTCCCTTTCTCAGCCAAATTATTAGTTCATCAATGACACTCCCATGTCGTTACAGTCTGTGCTGTGTTCCCATCAGTCACCAACACAGTTTGATTAAGGCACTCAATTATTTTTTTGGTTTTTATGGTAGGTCCGATGCAATTACAGCCAATCCTGAACTTTGTCTAATTGCAGTTCCAGTATGCACGGCCTTCGGGCAGTCGGGAGTCAACACACGTCCGTTTTCTCCCACACTCCCTGTGATGGATAATCTGGCTTTGTTTCTTATGGCTTCAGAAAAGGTAAGCTAGGTTTGAAGAAAAAGCAGAAAAGAGGAAAGTGTTATAACGTTTCTGTCCTTCAACTAACCAGAACACAACAAACACCAAAATATTAAATTTTAGACATCTGCATTTTTTATGTTAACATTAAATATAAAAATAGTAATAATCATAAATAACAATATTTAGCATTTAAGTCTACTAGGGGAAAAAGACCAGCAATTCTGAGGGTAAATTTCATTACAATAAATCATTACTGATTTAAATATAAAATCTGAATTTGATAGTGAAATTAACTGAAGAGGTAATACCTTCATCTAAACTTCTTCAAACTATATTTATATACAGTGAAAAGACCTTTATGAATCTGACAGCATTAGCATCCATGAATAAAGTCATGCACAGGTGTTTATAGGCTTAGACCTTCAACTAGAAATGTCAAGATAAAATCTAACTCCTGAAAATTGTTTATAAATTGCAATAGCTGGATCATCTATCTTTGTGGCAATTCCATGGTTCAAATCTAAAGAAATTATTACTTCCTTTCACAACGCACATATTTAGTATCAGGAAATCTGAGAACTGTCCTCAAATCTCTTTCAGTTATATATATTTCCCTACAACTAGAGAATGGAGGAACTTTCAAAGGAAATGCAATTTATTAAAAGAAAATGCAGTTTTCTACATTGTCTAAATTTTCCACAAGAAGGTTTAAATTTTTTTACTTTAAAATCTTTATTTTTAGATAAATCAGAATAAAATATCTTGTTTAATGACTAAATTACTCAAGCAAAAAATCTGTATTTGTTCAAGATTTATAGTTATGCTATCTAACTTAAGTCATCCAAAAATGACTAATAGAGAATTCTCATGCCATAATAGAAAAAGCCAAGATGACTAGTTTAGAGTAAATGATTTCCAGATGACTAAAATTATGGGAGTTGTCTAAGGTCAAACAATGCAGCAAGGACACCTGGAAAAACAGGCACCCAAATTATGCTACAGTGAAAGAGATTTCAGAGATAACCATGTTTAGATATTAGCGGGGAAATCTGACTTCTAGTCAGCAGAAGCTATAGTCTAAGAAACTAACTCATGTACATGGTGTGCAGGGATGCAGTCTGAAATACCAATTGGCAAAAAAACAGAGACAGGAGGGTGCATTCACGTAGGAGCAAAGGGATGACAAACATCATAATATCATTTTATTTGCCTTATTTCTGATCTCTGCATTTCAAACTTTATCCTTCTGAGCCCAGTTTCTCCTTCTCAGGTAACAGTAAAATCCTGATATGTGAAGTTATTTTTATATATAAGTGCACATCTATAGGGATAGGGAGAGTCCTTAAAACTCCCAAACATTTCCATTGCTTCTGGTGCACTTCTATGGAAATGCACCAGTCTAATACTGCACTACTATCAGCAGCTTCTTCAAAAGGAATCATCAAAAATACAGTGACTGTTGTGGCACAGCTGGGGTTTGCATATAAAAACAACTTTCCAAATCAACTACCCTAAAAGCTTCATCTCTTATAAGTAATCTGAATTCAGGAAAAGGCCTCAGCTTAGAGAGGGCATTCCCTTATGTTGAAAAACCTTGGCTTGGGTAATTGTCAATTGCAATGTCCAAAGTCACCCTGTGAACCCTGCTGCCACTGTACTTTGTGACAGGAACTGTTAACAAACATATCTTGACCTCAAACAATGCCCAGATACAAAAAGGGCAGCAGAGCTAATGAGGGAGTGGGAATTGGGCCCACACAGTACCAAAAACTTCAACTATTTCCCAGCAGCAAATAAAAATCTCTACATTTGCAAAGCACAGACACAATACAATGTGGTGTAGAACCACAAAGTGCATGTCCAGAGTCCCATCGCAAATGGCTGTCGAGGACTGGTAGCTGTCTGTAGAAGTGCACAGAACATATTTTGGTCAATGGCAAGAAAAAAACCAAAGGGGCTTTAGATTGGGGGATGAGACTCCAAACCAGATCAGAAAGCAAACTTGGGTGGAAAAGAGACAGCTTACTCCAGATGTGCTAAATCTCCCAGAAAGTCATCATTATGTACCAGAGTCTCTCCACCACGTTGATCAGCTATCTGTTCATGGCCATTCAGATTTTGCCACTGGGAAATCTAAGTGGGAGCACCGATTTATACGGGATATATGAGCTGTGTGTAACTGTGGTTTAGTAGCTCAGTCTATATAGCTTTCTGGCCATTGACAACACACTCAGGACAGAAAGACAATAAAAAGGATCCAGAAAAGAAAAAAAAAAAGAGAATAACAGTTTCTCAGCAGCTTTCCACCGAAGAGCAGAAAAACTGCAAGAAAATAACTCCTCTCCTCTCATGGCAGAGATAACAACAGCTCAGCAACACACAACAGAAACAACTCAGACAATTACAAAGCCAGGAGGAGCAGGTCAAACTTCTACTTGGGACTGTGCCATAAAGCCAAGTAACCAGGTAAGCTTCTGCTTTGTATTTTAAACTACACTATAGGTAACAAACCAGGCTAATATTCTGCTTAATTGTTCTGCTACAGTTTCAGATTTATGGCCTGGCTGAAGAAACAGTTTCTGGAGCGGCTGGGATTAGAGGGAAAAGTCTTGGTATTGTGAATATTACCCAAACTGTGAAAGTCTCTTAGCAGTAACTGTATGCAGTTAATAGTGATAATGTATTTTCAAATTTGTCATTAGTTTTGATTATATTAGTTGTGGAATTAATCATGTTAAAACACTGACTGCCATGTTCCTAATAAGAGATGAGAATTTAGGAAACTAATATCCTTAGTCTATCTAATACAAATATCCTAGCCTGTATGGGTTTTTTTGTTGTTCACACTCCTCTAGTACCTGGGTCACATGGAGTTGTCTTTGGCACAAATATCTAAGATGAACTTTTAATGGATTTTTCTATCTAGACTATGAAATTGAAAGTATACAAGTCAAAACAAGGGCATTACACATTTACTGAGCCATCCAGTAGCACTTCACTTTTTTTTTGTAGTCAATTGTAAAAATAATGTTTTGTAAAAATAATCCTTTTTTTTTAGTTTTATAATAAATTTCAATCATTAGTTATAAACAATAGAATGGGATCGGAGAGCAAGAGAAGACAGCTGAGCTGGAAGCTGGTTCGTGAGCTTCATGGCCCACTGAGACAGCCATGGAGAGGAGGTGGTGGTGGCTGGCTGGATAATGGGATAATCCATTCAAAAGTCTGTGGGTTTGGGGTGAGGAACTCAGTACAGGGCTTTGCCCTAGAGCATCTGGCCAGAAGGATATAAGGGTCTGCACTGTTCTCGGCATCAGCTCCACTTGTATACTAAGAGCTTACTATGGATACACAAAAATGGAAAACTGCTGAGCCAGGGAAGAAGAGGAAGGGGTTGTTCCCTCCTCAAGCAAACTTCCTTCTCTGCCTTCAGCAGATGCACCTGCCTATCATCCCTTTTGAATGTCTCTATCCCACACATAGAGATTAGTCCTTTATCATATAGACCAGTCCATACATACAGACCAGCCCTTCATTTTCTGCTGCCTCTCAGGCTGGTGCATTTCCCTGGAGTAACTCACATTTGACTGGATGAAACTAAAATAAAAAAAAACAACACATGGTAATGAACATTAATAGAGGATTATTTAAGCTATTTTATATTAGTTTAAAATATACACCATTAAAACTATTTGATGTTAGCTTAAAAAGTCAGTGTGTTGGTTACTCGTGCAGGTTAGAACCACCAAGCTTCTTTCCTTATTAGCAAGTTTTAGTTCTAATAAGATCTCTTTACTCCTTGGATAAATAAACATATTGAAAGTTTCAAAATGCAGAAGACAGACATATTTCTGCAGAAATCTGTGCAACCAGTTTTGTGGCTGTACTGCTGCCAGCTAAACAGGGGTTTATGACTGGCACTTGTATGAACAACAGATGGCATAGTCATCCTGTGCAGAGTGCAGCACACAGGTACCCCTCACTGCCTCCGTGGCCAGGGGAGGAAGACTGCCAAGGATGACTGGACCTTGGCAGTCTTCCACATATCAGCATAAGCATTTTTATAAGAAGTCCACTTGAAATTTTTCAGGCAAATATTACATCAAATAAGCAGAATGAAGAATTTCAGAAGTCATATTTGCTCAATTTGATTTGTTTGTGAATTTTAAAAGTTTGTGCCATATTTTTAAGTGACTATTAGAAGTTTCGACTGACCCAAACATGAATTTGCAATTAAAAAAATATGCAACATTCTTGTATCTTTTTTCTGCCCTTTTGAATGTATTTTTCCTATAAGAATTCATCTCTGTGTTGCAACAAGTCCCACGGAAATCCAAGCTTCAAAGTAAGCTGATCTGTCCTTAAAAATGATCTTTTCTTAAAAAAGAAAGTTAGCTCTATTTTTTTATCATAAGAAAAACTAATGCTAACAAAAAAATTCTACAACTATAATCATAGTGTCACACTTCAATCACAGATCTGTGTGGGAACTGTGGGGATTGTCGAGTCATGCCATGTTTAGTGTGTACAGACAGTTTGGGTCAGGTCAGTATTTGAATGAAAGCCTAATTCTTTTGTTTGCTTTCTTTAAGACTATGTTTTGAATGCATTGCATTCTGTAAACTTGATAAGAATTTTAAAAGTTTGTGCCCTTACTTTTATACCAACCTAGGGACACTCTCAGTTGTGAGCACATCACTAAACAATGCAAAGGAAAATGCACTCTTCATTTGCATTTGTACAATTGCTTACACAGGATTACTTCTTTTTAAGACCCTTATTACAGACAGTAGGGAGTGAACGTGGGAGATTAATAGTAGCATTTGGTGATTCCCAGTTCACAGTAATGAGAATGTCCTATACCCTTGGGAGTCCTCTTGACACCTGCTCTGCCTCACATTTTCTCTAGTGAACAAAGTGTACACCTAACACTGTTTTTTCTTTCTTTTTTTTTTTTACATGGGGGAAGTTGGCAGCTCTGTTATGATTAAAATATACCTAGGGTAGTGACTTCTTCTACAACAGCGAACAAAAGAAAACTACACAGCAACAGTATGTTTGGGACAATTTCCCAGCCAGCGTACACCAAGCCCCCTCCCTCGCCCGTTGAGAACCCACCTATTCCTCGCAGCGCTCCAGCTATCATGCTCAAACACCATTCTCTGCTCACTCTGTGTTTGCTCTGTACTGTATGGTTCGGTATTGTACCGGCTGTGCCTTTAGGCTGTAAGCTCCTCGGGACAGGGACCTGTTATGTGTTTGGCACACTTCACCTATTGTACAGCGCCGTGTACTCCAGCGCTATATAAATAACAAATAAAAAATGACAATTTTATCTCCAGTTGTTTCCTACAATTTTTTTTTTCTAGGTGGCAACATAAGTATTATATTCTTCATCTCATTTCCCTGAATCTGTGTTTCTTACTTCCACTACAGGGATGGCTCAGTGATTTCAGGAAAATGTAGCTCAAGTTTTTTGTTAACAGAGGAGACATGTGGCTTGCTATTTGTGAAGGCAAGGGAGCTCTAGGTAGCATGACAGGGTAGGGTCCTAGCTGCACATTCATGTATAAAGCAGCCCATGTAGCTTGGGAGCTATGTAAAAGTTATATTTAGAAGCTCAATTTGCTGCTATGTACCATTTCCAAAGGTCAG
>VYXB01003277.1:0-82500 GCA_013397135.1 Pachyramphus minor | reverse complement strand
TGGGCTTAGATTAGTTTTCAAAAAGGATGATGCTCATCTCTTCATTTACTCTTGGTGCCTTCGAGAAATTTTTGACAGCCACAGTTGTGTGAGAAGATTTCCCAGGTACTCTCAAGTGATCCCTCTAAGTAAAGTAAAAGCTTCATCCACTTTCCAAATCCCACACAGTTAATTCATACAGAATACTCTGCTTCTAGAACTGAAAATGCCCATTTCTCGCTCTTTTCCAGTATTCAAATTTATATTTTGCCTTCAGGCTTCCTGGCAGCAGGCTGTGCAGGTTGATAGTGGAATATGAGAGTCCCACAGCTGTGAAGTGAGTGGGTAGCAGTTTGGGGTGTTGGCAAGTTGCCTGTCAACGTGATCCTCTGTTTGCATCTAGTACAAGTGCAAAATAATTTATATTATTTGGCTAGCTGTCATCTGTAACATGTCATGCACTGGCACTGAGCCACATTTTAGCGCTCCTAAATCCCATCAGTGTAACAGGGCTGGTTATGACAAATATAAGGAGCATACAGGTACTGTTCTCACTTGGAAAATCAGAAGCCTGTAGAGTTGTTGCAGATTAAAATGATTGAAGTGATAACTAGGACTAGATATGAACTATGAAGACCAGCAGCAAGGTGGGAACATGTCAGAAAACAGATGCCTCCAAGTCCTTTGCTTGTTTTTGTTTCAGCATGAACAGTTTAGGCATATAGAGCCTGAAACAGGCAGAGATTTTTTTTCTCCTTTGTAACTGCAGTTCCTATAATATCATCCTTTCCGCATTGTTTCTGCAAGGAAGCTCTCAGGTTTTCCTTTATGAAAAACAATCAGTTTCACACTTAAAATTGCCATGCTACCCTCACTGCATAACTGAACTCCATGGCAGTGGCCAGCACGGATGAGGCGATTCCCACTTTTCACTGGAATACAGCCAGTAATGTGACTGAGGCCAGGTCCTTGTTTCTCCTCAGAGAAGCCTGTCCTCTGCCCCTTCTTGCCTACACTAGCAAGGCTGTGTGGTGTGTCCTTTGCATCTTCCCTCTGACAGTCCCAGCTGTGATGAGGGAGAAGCACTCCAAGCAAAATTTAAAATTATGCATTCAAAATATTTTAAAATATTTTACACTTTCAAACCAGGATTTTGTCCTAAGTTAAATCAGTCAGCTGCGATGGGAAATGTATGTTGTCCAATATGAGAAGTCCAGACTAAGAGGCTGCAGAGTGGAAAAGGAAGATTTCTGTTTATGCTTTTCAGAATAGGAACATAAACACCTCTTTGCAATCACAGTAAGTGATTGCAGGTGTAGTAAATTAGGCTTTGTTTCGTTTGGTTTTTTCACTTTAGTAGATTTTCAGCAGCTCTCATGGGAGATGAATATCCAGGTCACCTTGGCTCTCAGGGCAGGTCGCTTACAACTTGTTACTACGTTGCTTACACAATGAGTTGGTGAACAGTCCCACTGATACTAAAGGAGCCAGAAACTAAAAATCAGTAACACTTGCTGTATGCAAACAAGAGCAATGTACTGACTGAAGTTATATCCAGGAGATAAATCCAGCGTTTATAATGAAATTTCCCATCAAGTTCAGTATTGCATACTTAATATGGCAATGGGAAATTACTATACATTTGGGGTTTGTTCAAGTTATTTAGTGATTCCTGAATTACTAATGCTGGGCTAAACTTTCAGCTAGAGTTCAACTAGCATAGTTTGTGAAAACTGTTGTACTTTTTTCCAAAAAAACCCCAAAACTGGTGTACTTTTTTCCTCTGCTGTTATATATAGACAGGATCCATCTGCCTGAAATTTATGTAAGGATAATATATGAGAAATAATAACTAAAACTACCCTTTATCTATGGCAAAGAATTTTCCCCCTGTAGCCATAGTGCAAAACAACAGTTTGTGTGACAGCATAGGAGACCCTGATCTCCACCATGTGCTGAAGTCGCTGTTGGCACAGCCCAAACTGGGCACAAGGACACTGATTTTCTATCTTTTCATCATGTTCCCAGCCCTTCTACCTCCTCTCTTGGCTTCTTACTCATTTCCTCCTCTCCTGTCATCAATCATCTGCTGTTGGAAGGGCTGTTTTTTAAGAGCCTCAGGCTGGATCTTGAGCCAGCAACATCAGCAAAATCACAGAGCTTTAAAATGGCATTAATGAAGTTGTGAGTTAGCTACATTCAGGACAACAAATGGGTAATTATAGCATTTGAATCACAATACCGAGTGATTGTGAAACTAATACAGAATTCTAGTAGACAGGGATTTTAAATTGTAATCATGACTATGCTTTAGAAGCATTTTCATTACCCACTCATGGCTAAGCCATTAATTAAGTATAAGGTCAGTCTCATCCAGTGAAGGAAGAAAACAATGGCTCCTATGTTCTCCTGAGGGCTGCCAGCAGAGTCTGGAGAAGATCCTCATCAGCACAACTTCCTTCCACTCACACTTTTTTTAAAAAAATGGAGCAGAGTGGTGAAAACTGTGTTTCAGTACGTTCCCATGTGCCACATGAAATGATGATGGCATTCAGTTAGGAACTGAGGTAATACTTTAAAAAGCACTCAAATGAGTTGGAGATCTCAGTTTTATCTTCAACCATCAACTGATTAATGAGGTCACTAGACCACAGGTGGTTCACACAGGGCAGCTCTCTGAACCATCTTTCTGAATTTTGGATTATTGTCCCTTAAAGGGAACAATAAATAGGGAGGCTACAGATGACCTTTTGAGACCACAAAATGGAGGTAGAAGCAATCTTGTTTTACACAGCAACACAATCCTTTGGAGAACAGCTGAGCTCTCAATAAACTCCCTCATTTCTGTAGTCCTCTGGTTATTCTGGGTCTAAACTCATATTCTGACTAGTGAATCACAAATAGTAACAGCATAGTTATCAGTCAAGCCTCCAGTGCTGTATTTCAAGAGAAAAGTATGTTCCTATTCTCATTCATAATAGTAGGAAGCCCTGTAATTTGGACTGGAGCTGCTAACAAAGCTCAGGATTTGTTCTTTTTAAATTCATACAATAAAAAGAAGTATTAGCTACAGATACTTAAGAACTTAGTTTAGGACTTTTTGGTAGCTGTCAGGTTTACAACAACAGTGCACAGTGTCCTGGTTATTCCACTAATGACCATTTGCTAGCAGAAAAAAATAAAATACTTGGAGCTCCATTAATTCAGTAGAAAGGGTCTTATTGAATTCTATTGATCAGAACTGTTCCTGAACAAGGAAATTGATTTTATAGATGATAAATGGCTAACAAATACTTTGGGGAATCAGACTGGCTGTAGTTTATAGCCTAAGACCAGATGCTGCTGCAATGCAGAATTGGAGCAATGCGGTAATGCCTGCTCATATGCATGATGTGCCTGGTCCGACCGAATGTGGGCAGTGCTGGTGCATGACAGACCTGGATCTTCCCAGGACCACTAGTACTGCCTACTCACTCAGCTATGTCTTGGAAAATGCGTGGCAAGAAATGGGCCTGAGGTCAGATGAATGCTCATGGCAGGCTGTATACAGTCCTAGAACCACAGGTTGAGCTTCATCCTGTTCTCCATCCTTTGCTAATGCTGTCTTGCCCACCACATTTTCTATTGTATCCTAAACTGCCTGTGTCACCTACTGTTTATTTCCACTGGCAGTGTGTTCCTTCCTCCCTCCTGCATTCATGCGTCCACCCTGTTTCTATATGAACTGCACTCTTTGCCTTTCTTTTCTACTCTTCCCTCCCCACTCCTTTTCCTGTCACCTGCCATCACACTGAACCTGCTCCTTAGCACTTCTAGACATTTCCCTGGTGAAGCCCTGTCTGTCCCTCTACCATGAGCTGCTCCTCTTTTCCTGCTTCATGACTCAAAGCATCTGTGGCAGGGAAAGTAAGTTAAAAACATCTTTATTTTCCTACCTAGCTTTTATCTCACCTTGCAACCACAGCAGGTTTCTGAGAAATGTATTCTAAGGAAATGGAAAGATTTTAATGATTTGATTTGCTGCCTGTGACATTTTAAAAAAATTAAATAAATACCCCACCCCCAATAATACAAAGAATACAAAAGTTCAGGCTTGGGTGGAGCATTTGACACTAACAATGTGGTAGATCTATGGCTCACTTATCAACTTTCTTAGTAGAAGTTGGTGTCTGATCCACTTGCAGTTAAGTGCTATCAGATCTAAAATATCTAAGCACTTTGGAAGAGAAAATAGAGACCATTTTTGAAACTGTGACTGCTGGCGAGCAGAGCGGTGTGGGGAAAAACAGGTAGAGCAGCGGGATTGAAGGCAAAGTGAAGAGGATTAGGGGACCAGTTCTGGGTGAGTGCAGAACAGCCCAAGGGATGGTCCCTGAGGCCAGGACATAGCATGAAAGAGCAGGAGAACTAGAGAAGGAGAGAAAAGAATAAGGAAAAAATATATGTAGGCAACTGTAAGGAAAGCTACATAAGCTGTGTATGAAAAATCAGTCAAATGTAATCATCTACATCTGAGTAGCTCTGTGCCTGCACAGTTACCTGTGCAGCATTCTCTCATGTATTGTTCACACACAAGCACATAAATAAATATTATTACATGCTGCCTGGCATGGAAGGGGTAGTTTTTAATATCTTCATTCTTCCCCACTTCACCATCTCCCACATTTTTGCTTCTTTTCAGCACCAGACAGTTTCTCAAACAAGGCTGTAAGGAGGAAAGAAAGAACTGGTACTGGACATATGGAAGATATGGGAATGCAGAAAGAATAAGAAGCTGTCAACACCTCAGGCTAACACGCAGCTTAAAATTCCTGTCTGATAAATTCTGATAAATTACGCCTAGGGAACCGCCATGGATTTCAGTTCGCTGGAAACACATCAGGAAATCTCAACATGAAGGTATTTTATCTGAAATTTGTCTCCCTATTTTGGGTACTCATGAAAATTATAATTTGTACTAGTATTGTTTGAGTCAATAATGGATCCCTGAGCCTGGACCGTACATGAAATTATTCCTTGGAGGTAGTCACACTGACTTTTGCCTTTTTTCTCTGCTGTCACTGAAAAATATTTTGGGTAGTACCATATAGTAAGAAAAAAGTCTGAGCTGGTGAGGAGGCTCCTGAAGGTATCAAACTGCTTGTTCACAAGAGCAAGCTTGGAAAAGGGTCACCACGATTTCAGAAGATGCAGGTTTCTGAAAACTGGTGATAGATCTCACCTCAGAGACAGTTTATGAGTTCCCCTTGGGGTGCTTAAACAAATGCAAATATTTTTGCTTTGACAGTAATTGCATACACCTCGATTTCAGCTGCAGGTACCAGCAGTGCTGTGCTACTGGTGAAGCTGTTTTGTTGCAGGTAAAACCCCAGCAGATGCACCAATTACTTTACATACTGTTTACCCGCTTTTGGTGACATTGAGGCTAACCTTGGAGTCACCTCCCCCGCTGCCGCACTCTCCTTTGTCGTACCACCATTTGTTTTTCAATTTGTCCAAGAGGCCTTGCTCATTCAGTTTTAATACTGCCAGGTTAACAGCATTTCTTGAAACGATAAAACATATTTTGTAAGAAACTGCACAGCTGTTAAGATGTTAGAAGGAATGAGGACTTAAGCTGTTCATAAGCTTGATCCACACACTAAATAAACCTCTCATTTCCATATTTCAAAGCCCTTGGCAGCACAAATAATTGTGGTTACTTTCAAATGTGAAAAATGTGTTTCCAGTGTAGAAATGACTTTCAGAACAGCTTGGATTTTAACATGAAAATTCTATCAACCAACCCAAACTATTTTTGCAAAATGATGATAAAACTCTGCCCGGAATTATAACTGATTTACACAGATTTATTTGTATCTAAAGTATGTTCAGTGTGGGCCTAGGCTGTTTTTTCAAGCAGATGGAAAAATGTATCCCCATGTACTAAAGAGGCAAGATCCAGACTGCCTATGCTAGATACTGCCAGTCACTGTGCCACATACAGTTTTGACATGTAGCACTTCAGACTGATACCACAAAAGCTATGGGACAGCGCAGCAGAAACAGGTAGTATGAGGAAGAGCTGAAGAGGAGTGCTAACAGTTCACATGCTGACTAAGATGCTGTCTAGAGCCAGTCAACAGAAAACACTGGACAAAGGTGCCAAGAGTCCTGTCTATCTGAAGCTCTATCCCCTGCTGTAGGCACATCTGTACATTTGGGATGCAGAGTCTAGCGTGCTGCTTCCTTTGCACAGTAGAAACTTAGCTGAAATGCAAGACCTGGGGTCTAGTTTACTGTTTTGACTCTGGGGATTGCCCTGCTATTCTGGGAGAGCACACTCTCCCAGCCCAAAGGCCACCTGCAGTACGGAGGAGCAAGATGGCAGTGGAGGGCATCCTTGCTCGGGAAGCCTGTGAACAGCCAAACAGAAGCTCAAGCTCTAGGAAGAACAAAGCCAGTCAATAAGCTGGATGCTGAGATACAAGAAAGTTGTTTGGACATCTTAAGGACTTTTACATAGAGAATTTATACATGTTATGCTATGACTGGATGAAAGACAAATCCTGCTTTGCTAGTAACACAGTGGCATGGGCACAACAGACTGACAGGGGTTCATGAGCCTGGTGACCTCTGAATCATGTTTAAATGCTCTTTTTTTTCAGATGAGAGAAATACCTGAGAGAGACTTCAGATGTGTGCAGGCAGAGGGGTGTTGCCAACACAAAGGTTAAAGCACAGAATCACTGCTTCTGTATGAAGTCAAGGCTGCTGGGAGTGGTCTGAATCTCAGGTAAGAAATAGGACACAGCTGGTCCTAGGATGCAGTTGCTTCTGTGCATGCTCAGAGGTTTTCCTTTCAGTGTCTAGAGAGCATTATGACTGGATGGCAGAGGGTACACAGTATAGATCACCATACAAACCCAAATATAAGGCATCTGGATTTATTATAGAAACTATAGTCACTATGTAACATTTTAAAATCAGTTGACAACTAATCTACCAAGGTATTTATGCAGCCTTCATCACCTCTGGACGAAACTTTGCCCTTAAGTGTACAGCTTTCTATCTGTATTACTAAGACTCTCAACAGTCATGTGTCATGTACACAACTACATCAATATTTATTAATAATTCATAATAATAAACTTTCATCTTCCTATGTTTTATGTCCAGAGGTCCCTAGTGCATCCATGCCTATCAGACATGTACACTCTGATAGGTGTCTGCCCAGGCTCACTTGTGGATCTGCAGAGGCACATGAAGCAGTGGCACCATGCATCTCCAAAGTATCTGTGAGGTGTCAGCAGCTTAACTACTGCTCTTCGGGGATGATATGAGAAAGATGGAGTTTCTCTCTCTAAATTCGTTTAATGCTGTCAAGATCTGTCTATCAGTACTGAGTGGGATTTGACAAGAACTATGTCAATGGCATCATCACCTCTACAATAATGAGAGGATGCAACACCTTCAGAGCACTTGGAGAAGGGCTGGGAAGAGAGATCCTCTGGTGGCAGGGCTCCATCAGATCATATGGTACCACAAGACACTAAGGATTGTGATTCACCCTCTCTAGAGGTGGCTGGACTTTGGTCCCTGGGGTTCCCTTCTGGACTTAGAAGAGAAATTTTTCTCTCACTTATTAGGTGAGATTTCTTCCTGGAAGACAGGTACAGACAATGGTACTTCACGGTTTATGGAGTGTTCCATACATTGGCTCATCTGTGGGACAAATGTCTTCAGGACTGTTTTCTGGTAACAATTTTTCATATAGCTCCTGGTGGAAGCAAGACAGATCTTTGCTGGTTGGTCATGAAGTTTGGAAACTGCTTGTGTGTAGTTTACCTAGCTTCAGTGTAGTTAGATTTATATGAGATTTTTCAATACAAACAAAGTAATTGCTTGTCTGTCCCTGAAAGTGAAAATGAGAACTGTAAGCTATAGTGGGAGTGATAACAGACTGCTCTTTGTGGATAAATCTTTAAGGGGAATTTAGCAGCCAGGCTGACAAATGAGATTTTGCATAAGTGCTCTAATTATGGTTCACACTCCAGAGGGAGAGAAGCAATTGCAAAACTGGAATGAAATTGTTAATTTGTCCCTTTTGTTCTTGGTAGCAATTGCTTTTGAACCAGTCATATTTACTATAGATTTTTCATACTCAGCTTTTAATTACAAAGCCTGTGCTTTTGGTCTGTTTGCCCTATTCAGAAATGCAACTGTGTGGTCAGCCTCGCCACTTAACAGACAGATTTCCAATAAGCTAAACATAAATTTTATCTTTGTAAGGACATTGGGACTGAGCCATAGATGAAAGATGATCCTAGAAACACTATTTCTTTGATGCTGAGCAACACTACTTACTCTGAAAATGGCTTAGATATGTATCTGGAGCCTGCTGTCTACAAAGCCAATGTCAAAAGTCCTCCCTTCAACAGGATCCAAACCAAGGTCTAATTTAGTGCTGCTATGTCAAATTGTCACACTGGGTGGCAATAACATCAACAGATGCTTTGACAGTGCTACAGATGCAGGCAGGAGTGATCACTCCCATGAAAAATGAAATGTATCTCAAGGAATATCACTAACTCTCAATTCAACAAACCACTTGATCTCAGATTTTAAAGTAGATGGGAAGCCCTATCAATTTGTCTATCTGTAAAAGCATCTTCATACTTCCTCTAAGCTATAGTCTCTCAAGTGTGAACACTAAAGCTCAGCAAATTAGACCAAGTCCTTATGCTAAAATCCTTAGAAAGTTCTTTCTTTTCGATCTTTATTTTATCTTGGGTGAAGATGGTACCTGATAATTTACAACTTTTTTTTCAAGCCTTCCAAGTTACTGTCTACTTAAACCTTTCATCTGGATATTCTAAGATGAATTAAAAACAACTAGGTGGGGGGTTTTTTTGACAACTAATGCAAGTTTTCACATTTAATTTTAATGTTGAAGGGAAAGAGCTTTCTCACTTGCCAAATTTTATCTTTCAACGCATTAAAGATTATCAAGGAAAATTTTCCCACAGTCATTTAGAGAAGCTGCAGCTGGTTGATAGTAATCCTAGAGTAATAAATAAGTAAATGAAACCCATTCATGAGAGGGTTATTTAGCTGGGTTATTAGCCATATCCACAGACAGTTTCACAGCACAATAGAGGAAATGGAAATAAAAAGGATGAAGAAGTAAATGTGGATTTAAGCTGCAATCATTGGTCTGAAATTAAACTGTATTGTTTATAAATAACACATTATTGCCCTCATCATGTCTAGTAGGCCATGTAAAACCAGGTTAGTTTCACACTGCTTTTTGTGTTGCTTTGTTATCAAGGTCCACCTCCACATGCGGAAAGAAATAATTTCCTTCTGGTCAGCAAAACACAGAGAACCTTTGCTCAACACTGCCGTGTCTCCCACAGGTATGTTATAACTGAGAGCCTAAAATGTGCAGTGATGACTGCATTGAAAATTATATACCAAGGACCTCAGAGCCACGACAGATCACCCATACTCATCCTAGAAAGTGCATCATTCTGCCACAGAGAAGGCATTTTGAAACTTGAGTATCTGTGGCAGAAACTTTTTTTCATTTTAAAAATTAGACTGTATCCTCAATACCACACTTAGTCAAAACTCCCACTGAAGAACAACATGTTCCTCAATAAAGAAATTGAAGTCTTTGCAAGAGTAAGGGTTTAATAGTAAAAACAGGCAAGTGCTTTAATATTTGACTCTTAATCCTTGGTGTCACTGCACAATCCTGCCTTTCCCACTACTCAGAAGAACACATAGACCTTGTATGTAAGTCAAGCCAGTTCAGACAAAACTGCAGCCCTTGTGTTACATGATATCTCATTTCACATGCACTTGGGTGCATGGACAGTGATTTCAATGTACGGATCACAACTATTTTTAGGCTGCCTTTAGAATTACAGTATGAAAAACGTGATGAGAATTAAAACATTATTATTTAAAATTACTGTTCATCTCCCCATAAATAATTAGTAGTAAGCAGTTTAAAACATTAAGTAGTATCACTTCCTGTTTTTGTTTTTTTTTAAAGATCCTACCTGTGCCAATTGTGGACATGCCTTCCACAGTTCAAAAGATAAAACTGCACATTGTGACTACCCAGTCCATTGCAAACTAACATCAATGATTCCAAACAGGGATACCTCATTTGTTACCCAAAAGAATGGCAGCAGGGTGCTTGCCCAAAGCCCAGGGAACCTGGCAGAGAGGTCTGTTTTGACTTCCATTCAGTCTGGGTCATAGTAATGGTTAACAGTTGACCCATCTGTTGGACTTCAGTCCATCAGAAGCAGAGAGGCACGCATGCAACAAATGATCGGAATGCTACAGCACACAACAACTTTGATACTCAGCTCCTGTACATGCTCAGCCACAGGAGGGGCATTTCCAAGGCTGATAGAAACACACAGAGGTCCCTGCACTATGACGGAATGAGACAGAAGTCCTGACTATGGATCATTGCAGCCAACATCACGAGCACTGCCGGAAATCTGAAACACCACAGTGGAACATCACGAAAAGGGGCATCAGATTTTGCCTAATGCAACACTTTCAACACCTACTTCAGCACAGTAACTCTGCATTCCTTAGAAACCAGAAACTAAAACATGAAATGCATTCTGCACAGGAAGTTAAGCCTGTTTTCAACAGCCTAATGCCCAGAGCTTGAATACACACAACAGATAGATAAGGCTCTCTCCAGTCTGATTAGACTTGAATATGTAACCAGAGTCTCAGCCACATCTGCTTTTCTTTAAGTCATTCAATTCCCAAAATCTCTGGATGCACAGTGGTTTCACAGGATGGGTGTAAAGCACCACCCATCTCCACCGTTCACCACCACCCCCAAATACAATTCCAAGGACTCGGCCTTGGCCTGAGCACACATAGTGAAGGAGATCTCCTCCCTGAAGTAAGGTCTCAGAATGTATGTTTTTAATGCTAAATGGCATAAAGACAGGTCCCTAAGTACTCATTACAACAAAGGCAGAATCTCTGTTGTCAGCATTTAATAACAATATTTTAGGTAGCTGGTAGAGTTTTGCCATGAAAACTTAAATTTCTTAGCTATTTAAACAGCTTTGACATTTTCCTGAATCCCTTTTCTGAACTTAGTCTCACAAATTCTGAGTAACTGGTAATGTTAAATAGCAAAAATACTTTCCTGCATCCTGGGCAGATTCTTAATACAATTCTGCTGTTATCTTTACAGACAGCAGCACTGTTGTTTCACTGCTTAGTGTTGGGAATATTGTTCAATTGCAATAATGAATGAGCAAGATGTGCAAACATAACATGACTCGCTAATGAGACTCTACAAACACAGAGACAGCTTTGTTTAAGCTGCAGCCATATTGCACAGCCCACTGTCCTAGAACCACTGGTGCCACTGTCGCAGCTGTTGAGGCAGAAGCAGAGCAGAGACCCCAACCTCCTAAAAGGTTTTTCATAAATCCTTCCCACAAGGGATTTCAAAGCCTCGGAAATCGCTCAGTCACTTAAAAGCCACATGGTGTGGAGGGATGCTATCTCTGGTTAACCTCAGGTTCCCTGAATGTGCAACAAACTTCAGACGAAGACTACCTGAATGTTAAATGATCAAAGGTCCTTAGGTGGTCCATACATATGTATGGATGAACTGACAAAATACAGAGATTTCCCTTCTATTATGGTAAAATACACAACAAAATTTTCATATAAGTTTGTTGTATATATACTCCTATATAACTAGTGCCTGGAAAGAAGAGGGGATCAGTAAACTATAGCACAGTGGCAAGTAAAGCCACAGATGTGGTGCTGCATCGGCAGAAGTTCACTGAAAGAACAAGCTTTCCCAAGAACATAATACCACTGCAAGTGATGGCAGCCAGTGCTGGCATTTGATGATGAGTGTCAAGCAACTCAAAGCTAATTTTCTTCCTTCCATTTTGTATGTCTCTCCCTGAAGCTACCTGTTGATGCAGCCATCATGCAGACCAGCCCCTGGGCATTCCTGGTGCAGGCTGGAGGGCATCCTCCCTCAGGACAAGGCAGAGCGAGCTCGGTGAAGCCAAGTTCAGTGCCCTTATTTCAGTGATGTGAGTTGCAGTTATTCTCTCATGATCTAATCTGTATCCAGACCAGGTGCCTTGGGAAGAGGAGGCCACAGCTGCCAGGGGCCTCCCCTCGACCTCCAGCCTAGAGCTTCCTGGATGCAGCTGAGGATCTGTCTCAAATGCATTCAGAGAAACACAAGAGGGTGTATTTTTACAGCTTCTGTATATCATCCATTCAAATGATTTTTAACGGGAAAAATTAAAATGCAACCTTACCAAGCAAAAAATTAAATGCTGCCCATCTTGTGAGCTGTTTATTTTATCCTTGTTTTGAAAAGCGCTGATGGCAGATTGTAACATAACACAAATGTAGTGCAGTTTAAGGGTGTTTGACAATTCATCAAGAGAAATTAAGTGTAAAGCTGCATGGCACGGGCTGAATATGTTTAATAAATCAGGAGTGAAACAAGCACTCTGTTAATGAGGAAGATGTAGCCAAAGCTTACATCACTGTATACTCAGAAGGCTTGAAGGATCAATAAGCTAAATATTTAAAAAGAAAGCTAAAGCAAGAGCATTTTCACAAGAAAAACAACCTAAACTTTCGTGAAAATGGGCCAACTTTGAAATCATGGTTTTTAAACACATTCAAGAACTTACAAGGATCATATTTGTACTGGGATCTATAAAGGTTTGCATGCTGTAATGTTATTTGTACGGAAAAAACTGTATTTAAATACTGAAGCACAGCACAGATCTAAACATTTTCACATGTAGCTGATAGAGTCCTTGGAACTAGCCCTTGTAGCTTGCTCAGCATTTATAAATAAATAACAAACTACTAGTATTCAAGTTGTGAGTCTTCACTATACTAGCTCTTCAGCAATGGGTCTCTCAGGCCTTCCTGCTATGCTCTTCCATTTCTATATTCATGCTTATCAAAGAAAAGGTGTGATCAGCCATCTAAGCAGAATGTTCAGGCACAGCTGAGGACCACCAGGACAGTGGATGCCTCTTGAATTTCATCTTGCAAAATTCACATACCCCCGAGGAACTGACTGGCCTGTACAAAGCCAAAGTACTGCAAAAAAGCTCTGGGCAGGTTGTGTGCTACATTAGAAACTGATACCGTTTAAAAACATTATTTAAAGATCCCCTGGACAATTGTATTTAAAACATCTCTTACAGAACAATGTTTCTGAATATTCTGCAAACAGTAAGAATAAAGTATTTTTACAAGAATTTTTATCTAATTTATTTAGAGATGGGAAATTTAAGGCAGTGCTCAAACACTTTTTAATTGTGGATAATTAAAGAAAATAGAGTGCTCTTCATTTAGCCATCCAAATAAGATGCTTAATTTCCAGGGGCAATGAGTACTTTCAGCTTCTATGTATATCTTAAATATACAGTTTAGTTATTCGAGCAGAGCTTTGTAAACAAATAAGAGCCAAACTGACACCTTGAGGATCAGCAGGAGTTCCAATTAATGGGAGACCCACTGCTGCTAAAAACTGCCATAGCTACTTCAAATTCAAAGAGGTTCTGACAATTTACACCAGCTAGAGGTCTGATGACTGTAGATGCAGCTATTTATATACATTGAAAGCTGTTTTGCAGCAAGATATTCCAATTACAGTACGCAAACACTTCTTGGTGCAAGCAATTAAATATATATTTTACTTGTGCAAAAACAACAGCAGTTGACCTGAGAATGCAACTCAGCTTATTTCTCTGTTTTATACATAGCTTTGCTGTAAATAAAAAACACATAAAATTGTCCCCA
The DNA here is from genome assembly GCA_013397135.1 of Pachyramphus minor. Classification (NCBI taxonomy): domain Eukaryota; kingdom Metazoa; phylum Chordata; class Aves; order Passeriformes; family Tyrannidae; genus Pachyramphus; species Pachyramphus minor. Next base: position 68,688 of record VYXB01003277.1, on the reverse strand, counting down.
GAGTAACTGTTCATACTGGTTCAGTAGGTGCTAGTTTCTCCCAACTCTAAGCTATTTTAATTTTTGCTAACAACTACCTAATCCTGTTCTTATCAAGCAGTACAATATTTATTTATCAAAGCAAAATTTTTCTTGCCGATTTCAGCATAAGCAGGATTATGTGAATAGGCTGCGGCAGTCCAACACCTGCAACTCAGAATACATATTTTAAAGCTTAAAATCATAGAATCATAGAATGGTTTGGGTTGGAACAGACCTTAAAGATCATCTGTTTTTGACCCCCATGCCTTGGACAGGGACACCTTCCAGTAGATCACTTTGATCAAAGCCCCATCCAGCCTGGACTTGAACACTTTCAGGGATGGGGCATCCACAAAAATGCTGGGCAACCTGTGCCAGTGCCTCTCCATCCTCAGCAAATCTCTCGTTTGAGAGGGATTTTTCAAAAGTGCCTGAGCACCAGTGTAATGCTGTCTCCACATCGCAGGAATTGCTTTCAAGATAAGCTTGGCCCACTGCCAACTGTCTCAAAACTCTCTTTCACCTCAGAAACATTAGGAACCCTGAGACCTTTGTGACTTTTATACATTTGATATTGCAGAAAACACTTACAGTAATATTTTAAAATTTGGAATGTGTAAAATTATAATCTTTAAATATTTAATATATAATTATATTATATATTTTTAAAATATAACATATATTTTATAATATATATATTATAAATACTTAATGCTTTCAGATGGGGTAACATTCACCTCTGGCATGGCTGGCATAAAGCCTTTTGCTTTTTACGCCTTAGGTGAAGTAGACCTTGACTCATAGTTTTGTCACAGCAGAGTGTTTGGATGCTGTTTCACCTACTTCTCCAGTAACTCCTAAGTTTAGGGGCCCCCAGCTGAAAGAAAATGGCAGTATTGGCACAGACATGTAGGGGTTTCATAGCAAAGCACAGCATGTGGTTCAGTGCCAGGCAGAGGTTCCATCCATGTTGGATGAGGGGGTAGTAGCTTGAGGCCACTGCAGTGAAGATCTATCACGTCTCATGCTGTCCCTCTCTTCTCCTACCTAGACTGCATTAGTGCAAGCCTCTTGAAATGACATTATGCTCTGTTACCCAGGCACATGCTGTTGAAACTCCTTATGTCTCTCCATCCACAAGAAAGAGCCAAATGCTGCACAAATGATCTAATTGTTTTTCAAATCAGTGGCTTAACAGGACTGAAAACAGTCTTCACCATTACTCATCTTGGTCAGTAGATTTAAATTTTCCTTTACATAATATCTTAACCATATTTGTAAGGCATTTTAAATTTATGATTCTGAATGCCACAAACTATTTCCATCTAGAATGAGGCTCAGAAAATTAATCTTTTTTGAATGCAATTCAGTGCTTATTGAATAGAAATGTGGTTCCTTGTAACTTAAAAAGTTTTTCATTCTTTATATTTATCTCAATCCATTTGACATCTCGGATGGATTACTAGACAGTCTATTGAGATCACAGACTCTGGCCACCCTACGCACAGGAAGATTTTACTATATCAAAATCTTCCAGCACAAAGCAGGTGGCAGCTGTTTCAGCAGCTTCTAATTTTTCACCCCATTCAACATGTCCCAGCAGTGACAGAAATATTGTACATTTGACTGAGCATTTCACAGCTTCCATCCACATGAAGACCCAGCCCTAGGCTGAATCACCTATCCCAGAAGAAACGTTACTGTGACCTCCAAAAGCGGCAAGAACTGATTGCTGAATCTCACTATAAATCATGTAAAATAAAATATCCTGTTCGATTAAGTACAAAAATTAGGTTTTCTGGTTCCTAAGTAGCCATATATCTCATGTGCTATATAAATGTATGCTCTATTCAGTGGGTAGCAGGACATAATAATAAACCTAGGATTTTAATGCAGTATTGACCATATCTGGCATTTTTGGAGCCTGGTTCAAATTTGGCAATATTTGAAGAGATTTCACTATCAGACTTCTCCAATGTTTCATTTATGCCAGGCTGAATCTCACCTTTATGAACATACAATAATAATATGGGTAAGTGGAGCCATATTTGGCATGATCTTCTATTTTCTATTACTTATGATTTGTTGCTTTATTTTCCTTCTTACAAGCATCAGGATCACACAACAGCAACTGATTAGGGCAAGATGTCAGTTTAAGATTCAGAAATAGCAGAAAACATCAGGAGTCACAACAGAGTGACTTCTACAAGTAAAGGCACTCAATTGAGCATCTCTGAAAGCCTTTTACAGAAACTACCTCAACTGTCAGCTTCTGATGCTCCATAAAAGTGATGGAAGTTCTCTATCCTAGCTAATATTTCTGAAATGTCCTCAGAGAAGGGTCATACAAAAGAAATTGCATTTATCCACTTTCAGGGTGAATGAGACATAGGAATCTATGGCAAGTACAGTGAGAGAGAAAACAAATTTCTGCCATCTTCCCAGCAGCTGCATTTGGAAAAGAAAATTAATACTATTGCTCTTCCTAGGAATTCACGGAGTAACCAAATTCATTTGAATTCATAAAAAAAAGCATGGCCAGCAGGTCAAAGAAGGTGATTCTGCCCTCCTACTCTGCTCCTGTGAGTACTGCATCTAGTTGTGGGGTCTTCAGCTCTGGAGAGACCTGCTGGAACAGGTCCAGAGTGGGGCCAAAAAAATGTTCGGAGGGAGGGAGCTGCTCTCCCATGAGGACTGTGCGAGAGAGCTGGATGGAGTTGTTCAGCCTGGAGAAGACTAAGCTCCAGGGAGACCTTACTGAGGCCTTTCAATACTTAAGGGAGGCTAATAAGAAACATAGTGACAAAGGTTTTTAGTAGGGCCTGCTGCAACCAGACAAGGAGTAGCGGTTTTTGATTAAAGGAGGGCAGATTTAGACTAGAAGAAGGTAGACTTAGAGCAGGCATAAGGAGTAAATTTCTTACAGTGAGGATGGTGGAACATTGAACAGGTTGTCCAGAAAGGTGCCTCATCCCTGGAAACATTCCAGGTCAGGTTGGACTGAGCTCTGAGCAACCTGCTCAGTCCCTGCACATTGCAGGAGGGTTGGACAAGATGACCCTTAAAGGTCGCTCCCCCTCAAGCTATTCTATGATTCTACAGTTCTATAAATGTCTGTGTTTTTAATTTATAGACAAATCCACTATCTTAGGTTCTGTTTCTAATGAGCACCAACCTTTTGCCTGTCTAGTTAGACTTTTCGGCCACCAAATCCTAGCCTCACCCTAATGAGTACAGTGTTAAAAGGGCAGTAATACAAGCCGTTTACTTATCCATTACTTTTTTCCTAGTAAGGAAAGGAACTCCACATGAGAAAACTGTAGGGAAAAGCTGTTTGCTTCTGAGTTTATTCACCCACTGACATCAATGTCCACAAAGTTATTAATGAAACATGGCCACTATGTCAAAAGCTATTGGCAACACAGAAATCAGGACGGATGCTTGATTTTTATGGTTGCCAGAAACAAATCACTAATTTACAAGATCTGCACAGCTGACATACTATTATTAGACCTGAACTTAGATGGAGAAGAGGCATGAGAGATTTCTGTAACATTATATACATGCTTCTTTTTCACTCCATACAGATGTTTTTCATAAAGAAGAACTATAAGGAAGTCAATAAATGGACAGATTCCAGATAAGAGATGGTTTCTTAAGCTTTGTCTAATTATGGTGCAAGCACTTTGAAATTCATTACTTTAATTAGAATCAGAGACTGAAAGAAAAAAACAGGGGAGCCATTTTTCAGGTGGGAACTATAGCTGCAACTGCAATGCAACAATAAAGAGCACTGCATAACTTGTGGCTTAGTGAAATGCTGGCTTGTGTTTTGCCTAATGGCAGATCAATACCATACAAATGAAGCAATTACAGTTGTGCCATATAAAGCCTTATTTGGTCAGCAGCCAAAATGGGGATTAGCTGGAAAAGTTCCTAGGACTTTCTGTCTGACTATTATTGCAGAAGTTAATGAGGAATATCTGATATGCTTAGATAAACATAAACAGTACCAGCAACCAGATGAGATGGTCGGTCCGATAGTCAGTGTTCTGATAATTAAAATGCCCTGAAGCTAGCTGAACATCAGCCCAAGATCAGGTGAAATGATCACAAGGGCAGTCTAATCCCTCTGGCAACCAGCTATATAATGTTGCCACCATTGGTACAGCCATGTACACAGCAGCAAACTCTCCACCTTCCTGCAGCATGGAAACATGTTCCCTTCTGTACAGCTCTGTGTCCCTACACTGCAGCTTGTGGCAGGGAAGTAAAGGCCACAGTCAGTTTGATACAAAGGTTCTGCCAGGACTTTACTATGCACTACTCATTCTCATCCAGTAGACCACCTTGTCTAGTAAAAGGTGTCCCTGCCTATGGCAGGGGGGTTGGAACTAGATAATCTTTAAGATCCCTTCCAACCTAAACCATTCTGTGAAACGCAAATACAGCAGCTCTCAGACCATTCGGACCAAGCACAACCATGGCAATACAGTAATACTCATGTTTCAAATACAAGCAGCCAGGTTACAAAGAAAACAAGGCAGTGAAAGTACTAATAGATCTCCACAGTGGATATGGTGATCCAAATAATGTAACTGCTGTTGTCCTGGACACATGCCCACATGCCACTTTTAATAAAAAAGGCCAGATGGAGTAGGGTCCACTGGTGATGGGAGATTTCTGCCACTGCTTTCTAAAGGGAACACAAAACAATATGTGGTCATAGACCACAGACTGTTTAAGAAGCCATTAATCAAAGTTATAATTTCCGTATTGTTTTCTCTCCAAAACAGTTTCTTTGACCAAAGACACTGAGAAATCTACCATGGTGTTTGTCCTGAGGTATACACGCCTATGGATTTGAAATAATCATACAAACATCTGAAGTAGGAATGGATTTCAAATATTCACAGCACAAAACCACTATGCTATTAATCTTCACTATTCCTTTGAAGCTGAAAGGCAATGGTCATTACCTTCGATCTGCAAAGGTGAACCTTGAAACAAGAGTTCACCTGAGTTCACCTGAGAAGGTCAACTGATCTCCTCCAAGACTCCCAGGAAATCTGGGCAAGGTCATAATTATGCTTACAAGTATGACATGACTTCAGCCAACCACACTGCATTGTTTCTCAGAAATCTTGGGGTCTTTTCAGGCAACTATTCATAAAGAATTTATCCTTCTGGTCTCCCAATAGCAAGCACTTCCTAGAGATGAGCTAAGCTTAAACTTCTATCCATATTTCCTGAACTCAGTCTTTGATCACAAGATACTCCTAATTTTTCCTGCCAAAAGTGGGAGACAGCCAACCTGAGTGCCCTAACTCCCATAACAAACAAATTCTTCCATGTTTTGACCCCACTCAAGAGTTCCACAAAGGTCCATGCTCAGAAGCTGTATAAAGCTGCTTAGGAAGTTAAGTGCTCCCTTTGCCCTGGCAAAGAAGAGATATGAAGCATGGTCACTTATTTCACTGAGTTCAGATACTTCACTCTCTTTTGCTTTTCCAGAATGAGAATTTTATTCAGATGAGAACAATTTGTATGACTTCTAGTTCACAGAAATCATAACTAAAGCTAGGAAAGCCAGGTCAGGAGCAGCTTTTGTACTAGCTGGGGAGAAGCCCTTCTACCATGCAGAAAACATAAACATCACTCTTCATAACCTACTACAACTTTCCAAATAGTCCTGTAGCTCCAGAAGATTGAATGTGATGGCTGAAGATACTCTTTTAATACCCATAATTGTCAAAAAAGGATCATAGCACAGTGCGGTCTGGAAAGCACCTCAGGAGGTATCTGGTCCAACATCCTGCTCATACAAGGGTCAGTCCTGAGGTCAGACCAAGCTGCTCAGGGCTTCAACCAGTCATGGTTTGTAAACTTCCAAGAATGACGCCTGCACAACCTGTCTGGGCAGATAGTGTCACTGTCAGACTGTCCTCAGGCAGTCAGGGAAAAGAGTTCCTCCTTACATCCAGTCTGAACTTCTCCCATTTTATTTTATGCTCTTTGCCACTTACCTTCCTTCCCTACGCTGCTGTGAAGAGTATGGCTCCATCTGCCTGCAGACCTCCCCCATAGAAACTGGGTTGTTGTTAGGACCCCCGAATCAATCTCTGCTCCAGGCTGAACAAGCCCAAATCCCCCAACCTCTTCTCACCAGAGCAGCTCCAGCTCCATACCCAGCTCCATCTTGATAATCTTGCATGAAATTGGTTCAATTTATTGATGTTTTCTTAAATGAGGAGGCCAAAAAAAAAAAACAAACGGATGCAGTGCTCCAGATATAGTCGGAATGTTTGCAATTATTTTATCTGATGCCACGATATCTTTTCTTGTGGCCTACAAATTGAATGAACTAAAAGCACTCTAACTAGAAACTGTTTGGATAATTGCCCACTATCTAAAAGAGATGCCAAAAATAGCAGCTTGCTTATTTAACTGGATTAGGAAAAATTCCAAAATCCTCAAGAAATCCTGCAATGACTTTCTGTTCACTTTCAACTACACTTTAATAGCCTAAATTCACATTATTTAAACTCTGCAAAATCACAACTAATTATCAAGTGTTCATGTGTTTTTTTAAAAAAAACCAAAACATTAGCAGGTAAAGAATATAATTAAAATAGCATCATATACTGATTAAACCCAAGAAGATGGATCTTAGTAAGTGCAGAGCATTGGAATGTGGGTTGGTTTCCCAGCTTTGCACACAGGAAATTATCTTTTTATTTAAAGCAATAAGGAAATGAGTATCATTTCCTAAAACCTGGCTCTTTATGTTTTGTGTTGCAAGCAGAAAAAGGCTTTTGTGGAAACCTTAAAATTCAAAATTGTGGTTGAAAATGTAAAAATTTAAAAAATTGCCTATAACGCTTGCATTTAGCCACATGAAATATAGACGATTTGGGTTATCTAGAGAAGGTTGAGATATTCTGTAGGAAACAACTAGATCCTATGAATTTTTCTGTAGGCTCAAGAGTTTTAAGATCCAAAATAGATCTGAATCACACAAATGACAGTATAAAAGGCTGCTGTGCTCAAAATCAGATGCCTACATACATACCAGGGAAGCCAAAGATCTAATTCTAAGTGTAAAAGCCTCTCTAAAGACACAGTTACAAATTTGGGCTGTGCTAAATGGAACCATATAAGCAACAGATTGGAAAAAGCCTGATGTGTAATTATATACAGAGAAAACCTATTCTGGAGGTAACAGATGGGCTGCCAGATGTTGGGTCTGCTCTCACCTGCAGGCCTCATTCAGCCCTGCTGCTAGTAATGAAAGATGCAAAGGATCTGGATCTTCCTGTGCACACATGCTATTTTTGCCCATATGTGGGGGAAAAATAATAAAAAAGCTCTATTTTCTTTGTGTGCTGGAGGCAGATTATTATTTTTATGTGTTCTTTTAGAGCAGAAAGAAATAACTGGAGTATAACAATAAAATAGGTCTCTGTATCAGGTCATGCTTGGATAACTTTTATACAGTTGACTTTTGGCTACAAAAAACTGCAGGAAAAATCGTAGCCAAACTTTGACAGAAAACTGCCAATCCTGCCAACAGCTGTTAAAAGAGAGTCTCACTCAACAAAAGAGCACACAGCATTGTTCAGCATCATGTGAGTTGGTAAAAGATATTGTTAAACAGGAGCTAAATCTTTTTTCATGTTTAAGTTCTCACTCAGTGACTTAGTTGGAATGGGAAGCAGAGGAAGGTAGGCAGAAAATGGGAGTAAGACATTGAATTATAAAAATACAGAGATTTGAGCTAAGGATATCTAGGGATAATTGAGAATAAGAGCATTAGTTTTGACTCTACCTCCTACCACACACAAAGTAGACCAGTTAAGAGGAAAAATTACTGACTGACCACAAGTCACCATTTTATCAAACAATACTTTAAACTTGTACTGTTCAGTGAGATGCACATGTGGCCATTTTTATATGGAACCTGATCACTTTCAGAACATTTTGATGATGGGAAACAGCTGCATTTTACAGTTGTTTTGCCAAGACACACAGAAACTTAAATTATATATTAAAACTTCTGAATCTTGTTTTATGCTGTCAATATCTTTTCATCTTTCATTCTGGGATGTTCAGTCCATAATACCTACTCTCTCACACAGTGTGCCAGTCTGAGATACTGTTCTTAGCTCAAAGAAACTGCGAGAAAGAAAACAAAAACTTTTCTCCCTACTTTTGGTTTTGGATTTCTCACAAGAATCAAGTCTGCCTAAAGACTAAATGGCCATTTTATGCCTCTTGGAGTCCATCTAGTACTTACTGTCAGTTGGAAGTGGGCAGTTTGCAGCTACCACACAGATTTATCGCAAACTGTTTTTCAGGTGGTATTTGTTCCCCAAATGTCATTTCCACAGAGAGGTATTGTTACGAGTTGCTGAGATGCCTTTCAGTGGCCTGCTCCCTTGCTTTAGTCTACCTACAATTTATCTGAACAATTATTATCTTAGTGGGATAAGCCTTTTACTTGTCAGGAACGGTACCATCAACTTCAAAGGGCAGTTTCCTGGGAATTGACACCTAAACAGCCAGAGAGTTGTAATGAAAAGAAAACAGAGAAATAATAACAAGCTGCATTGTTAAAATATAAAGGGCTGCATCTTGCCCTCTGCTGAGATGCTTTACAAGGGATTGGGGAAATGGCAGGGAAAAGGGCAGGAGAAAATTATTGGTGAAGTGCCAAGAAGCAGCGTTTTTTTCTCAGAGGATCTATAGATTGGAAACAACCACAACCTTTTTGCATCCCACTGGCATATGCTGGGGATTAACGCTTATCAAACGTTGGCAAATGTCCAGAAAATCAGTAAGACTTATGCAAGGCAATGGTATCAGTACTTTTGAGACGTTCTGGCTTTCGCTGATAGTTTGAGGGAAGTTCATTGGTTACACTTAAACATATGCCCCTTCTTACTTGTCACAAAATTGAACAATCTGACAAATTTCATTGGATAGTTTTGATATTGAGAAGTTCCTATCCTGTTTGCATTCAAATATTTCTGAAACAGAAAAACAAAAGAACTGTAATTTTTTATTTTTTTTTATGCCTTGATTTCTTTCTGATTGTGGAAAACAAGCCAGTTATTCAACTTGTCCGGGTGCTGACTACCACAGAGTGGCCCATAGTAAAGTTGAAAAAACAGAATGGTAGTTTCACCTTTTATACTGATTATACTGCTAATTTGAAAATACCCATTGCCATTAAAATATTTAGATAAAAAACTGTTATTCTATGCAATAGTTTACTGTTGTTTCCTCCTGCTTGGAAGCATCTCATTTCAAAACTGTTGTAAAATCCCAGGACCTTCCCTGGAATAAGGAGCAGGATGATACTAACAGAAAGGCACCAGAACATGACTGTGTGACCAAAATGGGAGCTGATCTGCTTGGAAGAGCTTTGCCTTCCATCAGTTGCTTCTACTGCCTTTCCTAGCGTAGGAAAACAGAAGAAGCAGCAGAACAAATTCCTGTGACTTTTGCTTTCTCCGATCCACACAGAGCTTTGTTCAATTATGAATCATCACTGAAGTCTGAGGGTGAAAACTTCCTGCTAGTGGCAATGAAGAAATAGGCTCTGTGAGGCAAGGCAGGTCAGAGATGGCTCTTTGAAGTACTTGAAAGGCATAGTGATTTTTTTTTCCCCTCAGGCCAGAGAAAATTCAGTGAGTGCAGCATCATGGACACTAATGAGTTGTTTTATTCCAAAGATACAAATATCAGAAATTATCTCAATAGCAGTGCTCTTCACAGCAATTTGGTGACTTAAATCCTACAATTTCCTTCCTCTATATGTAAAATTTTCCAGAAAGGGCAAAACTCTTTCAAGTAGAAGATTTTGCCTAAATACATTTGCTTGCACATCTTGCAATGGATCTCATTAGCCATCATCAAATTTTCTTCTTTTTCTACTGCACTTCTTTTTTTTTTCCATGGGAAATACCGTTATCTTGATTGAAAATATGAAATTAATCCAAAAGATATCACTGGGGAAAAGAGCAAGTTTGGACTTTAATCTCTGTTCTCAAGGCTTTATTTTTACTTTTAAAATAGTTACTCTGTTTTTAGACAGAAATAATCCACGTAACCGAAACTAAGTATGCCTCCCAGGCTCAGCTGAAAGAACAACTTGCTAACATTCATTATCAGGCTCTCTCTTCACTGATCTTCTTTTGACCCCTGACTTTTATATTCCTTGTTAAGCAGTAAACCCCTCCCTGCCTTTTTACCTAGTAATGTTATTTTTAGTTGACAGAAAACCCAACAAGCTCTAAAGGATCTGACCTGCCTGAGAAAAACCTCAGCTATAAGCTCTGACACTGAATGGTAATGAGGTGGTAATTCAAGCCTTGTTATGCCTACGGTGAAGGGAAAAATATTATGCAAAGTCATACAGTATGATCTACACCATCAGTCAAACAGGATAATGTTTACATATGTATAAAATGTTATAGATTCCATTCTAGTTTTCAAATAATTTTGTATCACAGAAAAAAATGACCTTGTTAAATCTTGGTAAGCTGACTCAAATCGTGTTCTTTTAAATATCAGCAGACCACCTCATAACTACGCAGGGATTTTTTTCCCCTCCAGTGCCCCTTGGATCAAAAGAGTAAAAGTCAAACTTAGTAATTTCATATCACTCATTTAAATTGTCAAACTTCAATTATTCACCAGTTATTTCTATATCTTCTCTACCTCATATATAAATAACAGCAGCTTGTAGCTTCCAGGTGCTTTGCTAAAATGATTGCCTCTGTGGATAACACACTGATTAAGGACAAGACCAGCTATTCTGTCAGGAGAAGAGAAACATGAAAAAATCAAACCTGCTTCCTCTGCATCTCTCCTCACTGTGAAGGTTGCTTGTCTTCAGAATGATCTGGGGAGGTCTTTGGATGCCAGTGTTGCCAACCAGAGGACAGGTAACCAGTAGAGGAAATAACCATTCTTCTCTGAATTGCCAGAACAACGCTCAAAAGCACATAGGCCTCACACAGACCTCATCATGATGACCTAAGGATACATTACCTTTGCCTATTTTTGTACCCTTCTACAAACAGGAGCACACAACCAAGTGAAGAATGCAGCCCAGATACATAGAAACACAACAAACTAGGATAGATACATCAACATTGGTCTTCGAAAACTGAACAATACAGGGTACACTGAAGGGTGGTCCAGGGAAATTCTTCCTTTATGATACAACAATACCTGTACAAGGAAGCTTCACTCACAGGAGAAGTCTATTTTTCTAAGACTCATGGATTTCTGCAGTGCAAAACTATTGAAAAACAACAGTGGAAGAAGTCCTCTGTAGTAAATAAATACTGACTTTAAAAAAATAGGGTGGTCAGTTCAAACATTTCTTCCTAGTTTTTCTTTTACTTAGAGGCAATCTGTGAATATCATAGCTATTCTTTTGTACACACAAATCCAGTTTTATACAAAGCATAAGAGTCCAGAGCATGCAAGAAGTTTTGGGGGAAAGATTTTTATCTATCCCCATAGATGTCTACTGTGTAATGACTCTGATTGTTTTCCTACAGAGCTTGGTGTGAATTACCAGCTCAGTGATCTAAAAATCCAGTGTAAAATGAGAAGTGGGGTATACCTCAGAATAATATATTAAATTCAAAATAAACAGCTTTGTCAGTGAATGATGATCTGGGAATTCCTTCCACAATAAGCTCCTTATATTCTGGTCTCCAAAAACATCAAGGACAACACTAGATAAAAAGTTTAATTGTCCCATTGGAAGAAACTATACTATCAGATTTATTGTTATTGTCCCAAGCTTGTTTCAGATCAGTGAGAAAATGACTAGGGAATATAACTTCCAAACAAACAAACAAAAGAAGGAATATCCCATCCCAGGTAAGATCTGCCAAAATTTTGTGTGAATTGGCATGCATTACCAAAATAAGTTTTCTTTCGACTCTGCATTTCTAAGGAACCATACTGCATATATCTGTGAAAAGAAAAAGTAACACTGCCAGCTGTAGTGCCACATTGAAATGAAGCAACGAAAGACTGGAAATTTTGGAGATTTACCTCAGGAAAAAAAGGACTAGATGAAGCCCCTGAGATCAAGATGCTAGGTTATAGAGGGTATATGATCGGAAAGTTTTATCTGCAACACCTGCTTCACTGATGCACTGCCCACATTTCTCACCTTATGTTAAACACAGTAAAAAATGGATAAAGAACCAGCACCTCAGGCAGTGTAGAGTCAGTTCATGTGACCAGTTGTCACACTGCAAAAACCCAGCAGATATGACCAGTTGGACCTTTTTTCCTCCCTCTCCAGAACATAAAAAACTCCTCCTGAAGTCAAACTGGAGTTATTCCTTTACTACATAAAAGGAAGAAAGACTTGAATGGAATATAGAACCCCAGATTCATTGGAACTGTAGTTCCAATAGCAGAAATTTAATACAGCCATGGACTTCATGAGGTTGGTGAGCAAACACCACCAATTTCTAAAACACATCGACGCATCTACTCACAGCATTTTTTTTTATAACTTGTCTAGAACTAATCCTGCCACTCTCATCTGTCTGGGCTCAAAGGGTCTCAACAGACACTTACGACCTGTGCAGGTTTCACTCATACAGGCTGCATACAGCAGGCTGCAGGACAGGGCAGCCAAATGCCAAAACAGTAACAGAAAAAAAGACAGCTCCTCAGTTTTTAGCCCAGCCTGTCATCCGCCTTTACATTAAACAGCTTCAAGGTACAAAAAGGTTGAAAAAGTTTTTAGTGTACCTTTAAGGCAACATTGCCCTTAATTCCTTTTTTCATTACCTCTTAGAGTGAAGAACTCTTTCATGTTCTTCACTATTCAAACTTGTTTATGATGCCTACATATCTAAAACAGAGAAGCAGAGGCATGCAAAGCACAGGATTTGTGTAGTACAAGATCTCCAGGTGTCGTTCTCTAGAAACACAGATTACTGCAAGTGGCAAGGCAGATGACCCAGGGGTGATCCAAAATGGCCAGAAGTCTGGCCATGAGAACATCTTCTAATAAACAACACATTAAAAAAGGTAGGTCTTGCTAAGCAGACAAGCAGCACTCTCTTAGCCACCTTTGAAAACACCACCTTTGAAGAAAAAAAATTGTTAATTCACACTGAATACTACACAGTAGCTTTGGAAGGATACCTACCGTTGCAAGGTGAGGAAACAGTAAGAACAGTTGGGTAGTGCCATGAGAGAAACTCAATCTTTTTTGTTATTTTGCCTTTGCCCTCAATCACAAATTCCTTCTCAAACATGTCAGTTTTTTACATTATACAGAAGTGAATATCACTGAAAAGGAAGGAAAGAAGGAGACACACATGATGTGTGATGTGGTACTGCCCAGTGGGCATAAAAGAAACACACATCAGGCATTTCCCATTCTCCTCCGTCCAGTGATATGCATGAATCCTAATACTGCACCAGCACTGAGAACAAATCATTTCAATTAGCCAATTGGTACTGGTTGAACACTGCAGGAGTGTAGCATGGAACCCAATCAGAAAGAGTCTCCAATTAAAATCCATGACCCTGCTCATGTGTACTATCATGAGCAACAGAGAGACCAGTCCCTGGATCGCTCTGACAGGTGGATTTCATCTGCATGAGCAAAGTGATGGGTATGTGTTCTGTAATGAACATGAGACTGGTGATGTGATGGCAGGAACCATCGCTAACCCTATGCTACAGAAAGAATCACCCCACTTTCTGTCAGTTAGATCTGTGAAAATACATGGTTCTCCACTCACATGAGTTTTATTCAACTGTTACTACATTTTCAGTGAAAAAAATCCTGATTTATAATCATTGTAAGTAGGAGGAGGACTAAGACTAAAATACTTCTAATGAAATAGGTGTTCAAACAGTTTAGTGAATAATGCAATATGAATAATTCATTTGGAAAAACTTATTTTTCCCTAGTTCTGAACAGATCAAGAATAGACAGTGAATGTTTAGCAGTTATATGCTACTTGCAATTATTTGTGAACTACATCAAGGAATTTGTGGTCCACATAAAACTCAAACAGGAAATTATGATTATTAAATAAAACATAGAATTTACAACTCCCATAGCAAATTATGTCTTTTAACTAATTTATGTAATGTGCTTAGCTAGCCTGCCCTTCATGGATTTCAAACTGCATGTTCAATATTTGCAATTATCTGTGCAGACAGCAGTTACATAAGTCATCTGATCAGTGACAGAAACACTACCATGTGGGATGCAGTCAAAATAGCAAAAGTAGCATATTCTAAAATTTAAACATTTCAGAAAAAACTGAAATACGCAGTTAAAATTTACAGCTCTTTTCTGTTCAAAAGCACAGGGGGAGGAAGCGTTTCCCGTCTTCAGCAAGTGCTAGTCTCTATACACATAAATGGAAGAGGTAGTATGAGTGTGAGGTATTGCTTGTTCGCTATTTTTATCCAGAACATTAAGTGTGTTGCTTAATGTTTTTAGTAGGTAAGCAGCACTGCTGGTTTGTCACTGGGGCTGGAGAGAGAATGGGGTGCAGAAAGAGAACAAGCAGCTTAGCACATGTGAAAGAAAGGCTCAGGAAAGGCATGGGTATGGACATGGACAGCCAGTCGAAACAGCTTGAAAGAAGATTTGGTCCAATTTTCAATTGGGCAGGATTTCAATTTTGGATAGGATTTCCCCTATTCTTCTTTTTGAACCACATTTGAAGCTAGGATGTGAAAAACTACATGCTTTTGATCACATCACCCTCATGACAGTTGCTGACTCCCAGTTAGGCTGACCTGTGGCCTCACTGAAACATCTGGGATCTTGGTCTTTAGATGGGTCGTCACACTGGACCCTTAAAAACATGGTTGTGTTCTTCCTGTCTGTTCTTATTAAACAGTCCTACCAGGTCCTCCTATTTCTAACTGCTTTATGCCTCATCCCCATTGCTCCTAGATATTTTTATCTAGCCAACTGAACAAACCTGAAATAAGCCCAAATTTGACATAAATCAACTTCAACTGGCTACTAGTGCTCACTATAACAGGTTGTCTCTTGTCGTTGGTATTGAACACTTCCCAGAAAAAGGGACAGGGACTAAAGAACACCATAAGGCATGCTTAAAGTAAACAGCCCACTGCTAAGATATATATGACAGCAGCCACAGTGACTCCTAAAAAGTCTGCCCTAGCTTTGGCACAGTAAAGCACGACTGTCAGCAATGGGCATTTCCTTACTACGGGAAAGCAGTTCCACTAAACTGCAGTGCTGTCTACCACTCTTATGTTGTCTGAAACACTGAGAAGGAGATAGCAATCTATGAGAAATACAAAAAAACCCCCAAGAAACAAGTGCTTTGAAAATATAGCTAGATAATAGGTCAGCCTCCCCTGTTATCACTGCCTTCCACCTTTAACAACTCCATGCCCTCTGGACATGCTTTTCTATATAATTAATATTTTTATTGTTGTCATCTTCCCTCTCTCACCTTATGTTCTCTTACTACTTCACTCATCAGTGAAGATGGCAGTTTTTAAATCTAAGGTGTACTGAATGTTAAGGACCAAAAATTCACATTCAATCACTGGCCTGATTTTCCCCTGCAAACGCAAATCTTCTTTTGCTGTGGATGTAAATGATTCCAATGATACTCCTATTACCAACCCTGTAATAAAGTTATGAGTGAGTCTAGTTGGTGATGATGTCTCCACTAGTCATAGATGTAGACAGATACCTCGTTAGTTATTTCCTCCAGAACTAGGGCTCCATCTGCATTTGCAACTCCTCCCTTAGACCTAATTCCTCCTCTTTGTGAATCTATTTCACATCGTAATCCTTTATCATGAGCACAAATGTGAGAAGTGGGGTGCTGACTGCTTCTGCAGGCCATTGCCTTTCCCCCACCCACATGCACGCCATCACTGTCAAGACTCCACAGGCCACACTCCCTTGATCTGCTAGTCATTCTTTTGCTTTGAAGAAAATTGGCAAATCTACCAGAGGAAAAAGGCGAGTTTTGTTTGCCTTAAAGACATCAGAATGGTAAACACTGCCAATTTTAACACAGAGCTAGTACCTTGTGTCCCCCAACAATTTGAATGAAAAGCAAATGATATTCTACCTCTGAATCAAAACCTCTCCTACCTGACTGAATGCATCTGATACCATGATAAAGAAACTACTGGTGAGTTTGAAGGCAGTACTGAAATGCATAATGCTAGAAACACAAACTTTGTTTTTTCTAAATAAGAAGGTGCTTTAACAAAAAGTACTTTAATGAAGTTACTTTAATGAAGGACTAATTGCCTCCAAGTGAGGACATTTGAAAACAAGATGTTACAAGCAGCTTCTTACTCAGAAATTAGCAGCCAGGATCAATAAACAAAACATAAAATGTAGGCATATTATTGATGAAGATACTGATGCAGATAATGTAGGAATAATACTGCTATAAAGGGTTGAATTTGGTGAAAAAAGCTGAAGAAATAGAATAACTGATGTTAATTCTACCAAGGCTGACTTCAAGTAGCTAGTGTTCAACCAGTTTGGTTTTTATATGGCCTTGAAAGATATGCCAACTAGAGCTGCTAAATCCATATTGCAATTAGAAATGGTTACCTTTGTTGATCAAAAAAAAAAAATGAAATGGAAGAAAAGGAAAATAACATACCATGTTCACACACAAAACAAAAAGAGCTATATCAGGGACATCAGGGAAGGTGGAATACTATAACAACACATTTTATATTGTTATACTATTCCACCCACCTTAATGGAGAACCCTTCGGTGTGGCTACGCCATAGCCTTTCGAATCCAGATTTCCTCCCACTTTCATGGTGTCACATGGCTTTCGTTGCTCAATGTATTCATTCATGGTGGACTCCAGCAGGAAGGCAAACTTGCCCTTGGATTTGCGGACACGAGCTACTCCCTCTGCAGTAGTCCTAGTGAACACTGATGGCTCAGCTGATTTCATGTAGGTCCACATCTTTTCATACACTGCTATTTTTGATCTCTGGAGAAAATCAAAAAGAAGTTAGAACAAAAGAATGTTGCAACATTTCAACACGGCACTGTTAAATAAATATTTATTTTTTCAGACAACTGAGGTTAGGGAAATCTTGGACAAAGATTTTATTTGAATTCCATGATTATTTTAAAAGAAACAAGAAATAATAGTATCTATACTATAATGTCAGATGTTATTTTTAAGTTCAGCTAGCCTCTAGCAGTCAAAAAAATAACTGCAAAGCTGAATTTACCGTTAGATAAAGGCAGTTCACACAGTCAAAGTATTGTAAAGTGTGTTTTTGGGAATTATATATGAAATAGATATCCACAATAAGCCTGTATGGTAAAGAGAAACAGTAAAATAATCTCCCCATAAATACTGAGCTGAATCTTCAAGCATTTCTCTCACCATCAAACCCCAAAATTTCTTAATAAAAAATAAAAACAAATAAAAATTCGCATGGAAAGAAAGGAAGGAAATGTTATCAGAAAAAACTGAGAAGTTTCCCATTTTCGTTAGATTCACTCAACAACTCCTTTGCTTCCTCCAGCAGTAGGAATATATACATGCCAACTAGCAGTGTGTCAGCTAAACACTACACAGTGTTTTTATAATAACAGATGGCACTTGTCTTCTCTTATGCATGCTGCAAAAAGGACTTTTTAACCTAATGCTCAAGTCAGCTTTTATTTGAGTCAACAGGAGTTTCTAGCTAAGCAAGATTTGGTCCATGAGCTTGTTCCCACACTGTGTGAGCACTCCAGGAAAATATCCATTATTATAAAGCCCCCCAAAAAAGGGCCCTAGAATATTTAAACAAACACTAAATTCTGTAATCTAGATATTATTTAAATTGACGAGGGCTTTAAAAAGCCTTTGTATAGGTGAGAATAATGTCTCAGAAGCATTTCTTTTTGCCACTTACTGAATCATTGCATTATTGCTTAGAAAACAATTTGTTAGGAACATGTTTGTCTTGAAAAGAAGTGGCCTTTAACCAGAAATGTTCAATAAGTATACCATATAGCAGAACATCATAAATTATCCTTGCTTTTTTCAGTCTGTCTATATGCATAATTTTATCTTTCTGTCAAATATAATAAAATTTAAATCAACAACAGCTGTTTATGTCCACAGTCATATTCTGCTTTGTCACCATTTCTTTCCACTTTAGTCACAGCTACTTTTCATTTACATAATAGTGGCTGGGAGCAAAGCATAAACTAAGCCACCAATGCATTCTTTTTTTACATTGATGTAATTTCATTGATTTAAATTTACAGAAAGAAAAAAATGGAAGACAGCAGTAATGAATCAGTCATAATTTCAAGAATATTTTCTTGCCTTTGTCTGCCTTCACTTCCAAACATTTCTTGCATCTTAACATTCCTTACATCGAGTTCTTTATAAAGTAAACATCAATAGTCACTTTCATTTAAAACTAAAGCCACACAGCACATAAAACAGGGCACAATTAGTAAGAGGAAACAATACCCTAAATCATTTGAAAAAGGCTGCGTTGAAATATTTGTGGGGTTTTTTTAGGATCTAATTTCCTTTGCCTATCAAAAGAGAAAAAATATGGAAAGTCTAACAAAGGATCTTTTCTGTAAGAACATTTTCATTTCCCAAAATTTCATTTGTTAACATTAAATTTCTACATGTCAACTCAGAGTGAAAACTGAAGACTGAACCAACAAATATTTCTTATTATCATATGAGGAAATATTGCAGCTTTCCCCTGCAGTCAGCTAAGCTGGGATAATTATCCTTTTGGGCTTTGCTGAGTAAGACTACTAAAACTAACTACTTTACCTCTTGAGCAAGCTGCTCAGAAAATACAACTCTCATTGCATCTAAACCAGAAACTAAGACTAAATAGCTAAAAGTCTCAAAGTCTTCTTCTCCTTTGTGTTGGCTTTAAAATGATTTTCCTTTTTCTGTTTTCAATCTAGAATCAAAGTAGACTGAGTAGGTGTTCAGAGTTCCTGACATTTTGATCAGAAATCACCAGATGATGAGAAAATGTCCTGAAGGCTCATCTTCAGCCAGATAATCACCACTGACACATGATTCTAATACCAAAAAATGAAGGTGATTGCTTCCAAAACCACAAAATGTTAGACTTGGCACACAAGTCTTCTTGTGCTATTGTTTCAGGCTAAGTCTTAATCTATGTATTATGCAAACAGTGTTTATGCAAATATTGTCTGTTGATACTTTGTCCCTGTTTTGTGAGAAGTATTTCTAGAAATAGCACATACAATATCATTAAGAATTGCTATACTGTGACAGAGATTAGAAATCATTTCATAAGAGCGCCTCAATTGCACCATTTTTTAAAAAGTGATCAACACACTTCAAATCTTGATAAAGCTTCATATTTTGCATATGCAACAATATCTAGTATTTGCGGTTACTTTTAATGTTTTCCTCTGTAATTTGAAAGAAAGGAAAAATTAAAAGAGGAGCATTGATTTCCTTTTTATTTTCCCCTTAACACTTTAAGATTGAAGTGAAAAGGCTGTCATTACAGACAGTGTTACTTCATTATCGTGTCTTCTCTTTAAGAAGAGATCTTGCATATTGATTCAAATCAAAAAAGTTTCTGTGTTTGCAGGTTGATTTAAAAGAATCATGAAATTTTTGTGACCAATAGTGTTTCTGCATCAAAATACCTGACCTCATTACTTCAAAACAATGGTTTGTGCAAGTGTTCTGAAACTCTTAAGAAAACAACTGAATTCCTTTGTTCTTCCCAATTTCTTTGGAAATTAATTTCTGCATCATCACCTAAAAAAACCTGCAAGCACTGGATACTCTTGAAAATGCAACAAGATAATAAATCCAGTTACATAAATCTGCCTGGTCATCAGCATCACGTTTTTAAGTATTACCACAGCTTCACTCTAGTTGAAAGTACTATTTGTACCCATTATAGTGTGGTTACCACCTCAGCTTATGATGGACTGAAGCTGGAATGTCCAGAATTAAATAAATTTTCACAAAATGCACTAAAGAAGAATCTATGGGTTAAACATAGGTGAATATAAATAATAAGTATGAGGGACTATACTCTTTTTAAGAAAATAGGAAATCGGGCTATCTCAGTACCAACATATTTCAATTCTCAGAAAAAACCCTCCTATATCTAACATAATGCCACCATTTTTGTAGACAACTGGGGCTTCTAGGGACCATGAGCTGAGTTTCTACCACTGGGGATCCAAAACAGAGCTCCCAGAGAGCATCTGTAGAGTCATATTGTGTATACCACCACACTGCATATAGAAGAAGACAGGTGTACTTAGAAACTTGTCAGTGAACTGTACCCATTAAAAATGAGGTACCAAGCAACCTAGCCATTTGAGTGGGATTCCTTTAGAGTCCACACAGAGGCAGGTATTTTAATGTGTGGTATATTTTACCATAACACACATGTCCCATACAGAATGCACAGGGCTGCTTTTCTTTCTCCAGTGTCTACAGAAGAAAGCTAGAAAACTAGATTAAACTGAACTCCTTGATCAGTTCCATGATGTGAAGGTCAAACTACTATGTGTTTGTTAATTATATGTTATAAATCATCTTTTTACAGCTAATAGAACAGATTGGCAAGCTCTTCTATGGGTACAACTGTCACAATCAAAAGGTTATTTCACTACAAAGCTTTTGGGGGTCTCTCAGAAGTTGCCCTTGAATTGATACTGTCTGTAGTTCACAAATCCCATGCAAAATTTTGTCAATGGTTCACTGAGTTCAGTTTGGCCAAATTAAAAACAGTTAAGGTGAGTGGGAGTACCTAACACAGAACAGTCTCCTTTCAATTAGGCAATAAGAAGAAATTATCACTCCACCTTCCTGACTCCTAATAATGCCTTAAACTCCACATTTAAGATAAATAAAGACCTTAAACTGTGTAGTTTTCAAGGAAGGATTACTGGTTAACAGCATATATTTAGGGCTGTGTTCAAACACTAAACTCACTTCAGTCAGGTGAGCTTAACTTTCCTCTGCTAGAAACATGAAACAAAGCAGGAGAAACTGCTTATCATGTACTTCTTGTGATGTCCAGGCTCCCTGTTTTCCAGCTGGCGAATGATGAGTATTACATACACTAACGCAGGAAAGCAAATGAAAATGAAGGCATCAATAGAGACAGCACAGAAAAATGAATGGCTATTTAGCCTATTTCCTAATGCTCCAACCACATCCCCTCGAGTTAAATTTTCTCTTTTTTATCCATCTGAAAGTCAACATATTAAAAAATGCATTTCCTGCCCACCCCTAGTAGACCCTAAAGCAAAATTCACACAGCCAAATCCATAAGCAGAAGCAAAACCTGTAAGACTCCATATTACCATCAGAGGCTTTCAATGGTGCACATCAGTGCTGTAGCCCCAGATGAATCAATAGTGTAATGCTGCTTTAATTATCACTGGCTTCAGTATCCCCCCAGGCACCTTTTTACCCATGTGACAGGATCAATAAGCTTTCCACAAATTAAAAAAACTGAAAACTCCAACAAATGGTCTTATAGGGATAAAAATACAGCTAAAGTATTGCAGGAATTACAAACTATATCACATATATTTTCAAAGCAACATTACTTCATACTTCCAAGCATCTTATAAGGGCAATTGGTAGGGAGAGGTGCTCTAATATATACGCCAACTTACTCTGAAGAACTCTTTGGTTGACCCTGAGTCCAGTGTCCCATAAGCAATCTCGGTTTGTTTGGCAAGGTCTTCTGCACTTTCTATGGGTGAGACCATTCGCTCAACAGTCAAGAAAGCAGCGAGGTTAGCAGTGTAGGATGAAATAATGATGAGCGTGAAGAACCACCAGACACCTCCAACAATGCGACCTGAGAGGGATCTAAACATGAATAAGATAATGCACTTTTTCCTGTCTCTTAAGCCATGAAGAGAGAGAAAGAGAGAGAGAGTGAAGGCACCGTTATTGCTGACCACGTGTCATTAAAGTAACAGTCAATGGGAGGAAGATCGTCTGCATTTTACATACTAATAAATGTTTTTACTCTCAAATCTAATGTCTACAGTACCAAAGTCCACTGTATTATTGTGTATCACACACATACAGAAGCTTGAATTCTCTTGAACAGTAATTTCAGTGGGTTTGTTATTTCAGAACATGCCTAAAATAGGAAAAAAATTGTCAAAAATACTGGAAAGGCAATCTCTTTTCGGAAACAAAAGTAAAGCATGGCATTTTTGCAAATCAGTAGTATTCTCTTTTTCCTCTTAAAAGAAACCTGCAAAAATCTTTGCACATGGATTATGCTGGCTGTAGGATTAAAATGTTTGTGTCACCGAAACTTTTCAAACATTCTACAAGGTTCTGCAATCATCTGAACATTCATATTTTTCTTATTTAAGAAGCAAGGATTTTGTGGTAACAGAGACATTTCTGTCAAGTAAAAACTTACATTTTCCTTTCCAACACCTGTAATTTGATGAGAAGGCTGTTGAGGAGTCATGTCCATCCACTCTTATCAGTACCAGTTTTATTGCTAACTTCAATAATAGATGGGTTAGGCCAATGCTGAACACTCAAAATTTCACTGCAAATGGCTAAAACGAAGCATTTAAGTTTGAAAGATTGGGTCATAATGTTTAATTAAGAAGCGAAGGTTACTGCCCACTAAAGTTACAGAACATCTTAAAAGGTTGAGAAATTCAGGACTGGACTCATGTATTAGATCTGAGGCACGTGCTCTATAAGGCACAGTTTGGCAATACAGCGTTGCTTCTCAGACCCAGACGGTCAAATATTGTGTCTCACAGATAGTGATATTTGCGAGGCAGCAGTGTAGAACTTGACAGGGAACAGAAATGGGAGATTCCTTGATGGAAGGCAAATATTCAGCACGATTTTTTGCATTTCACAGATGTAATACAATGGAACTAATCTAGCAACAACACAGTTCCTCTGAATTCAACTCAATGGAATATCCCTTGTGTGCACCTGCTGTTCCTGAGAGCTGTTTGTGGTTTATGCACATTGACATTGTTAAAATAATAGTAATGACTGAAATTCAAAGCAGATTATCTGTTGCCCTTATCATGGTTATTAAAGAAAAAAAATGAAAAGGCTTCCTAAAGAAAACACTGTCAGGAAAATGAATGAAGGAAGGTTTTATGCTTCAGTGTTGAAGATAAAATGCAAATGTAAAAAGATTTGACACAAACCTTGGGGAAATATCACATCCTTGTTGCATAAAGGCACCCAGGGAAAACCAGAGGCTGTTGAATATGCCAAACTCATTGGGAGGCTGGTCACTGGGTCCTTCTTTCCCATCCTCTGGTTCTTCTGTGTGCCACTCATATGGACTAAACCTGCTAACTAGGAACAGGACCACACTGACACCAATGTAGGCAAAGACTATGCACATCCAGATCTCATACGCCAAAGGGTCCAAGAAGGAAAACACTCCTGGTTTAGATTTCTGGGGCTTTTTGATCATAATGGATATCCCCAAACTCATAAAAGGCTTAGAAAAATCAATGACCTCTTCTCGTACCAAAGTGATGGTCAGAGGCGCAACAGCAATCTCTGCTTTCTATAAAGAAAAAAGAAATATAGATGTATAGATTAATTGAAGTTGGTTTATAAACTCAACTAAGCAGCTAATTCCAAAGGTATGTTATTAACATTAGGATACTGTGGTTTAAATGCTCTATAACATTGTTCTGTTTATCACACGTATTCACTCCATATGCTTTTAGTAAAACATACATATTGCAGGTTTTTAGTTTACAGAACTATACAAATACTTAATTTTTCTGCTAAGCAGAAAAATCATATAGAGTTGAGCAACAGTGTAGGAAGATCCTTTTATGCATTAATTTAAAGTAAAGGAATTCAAGGAAGAATGAAAAATGAGAATGACCCTATAATCACTGAACGTATTGAGATGTTTCTTTGTTATCACACGAAACCGTAATTTATTGTCATATTTACATAAGAGATAATAATTTTTCAAGGGAAACCAGCTCCTAGACTCAAGGAAGCTCCAAATACCATGAAGCCACAAAGGTGATTAACTATTGCTGTGATTCCACCAAACTGCACACAGTTGTCTTGACAGAAAAATAATCCAGTAGGAATGATCAGATTTTAAACAGTGAAAAATGTTACGTGTACAGAAAATAAGTATGTGAAATCATGTGATAAAAGGATAAAAAGGATGATGAATCCATTCCCACTAGTGTAAGGAGTATTTTTAAATTTGTTTTTAACATGTTTTAAAAACGAAAATGCCAATCTTGAATGAATCGTTATTGATTATGATTGCTAGCAATGATGTCTGCACGAACTTTAAGATATTGTAGATAAGATAACGGATCATTTTTGTCATTAGGGATACAACATTATGTTAAGATTTGCTCCTTGCCTTCCTTTGCCTTGTATGCTAAAACTGTCATTATAGCAGCATTTCATTTGGGAATTGAAAGGGGAACCAGGTCAAAAGATGCACCTGTGGGAGGGGAACAGATGCAAAAGCTGCTGAAACCTTTTTTCTATTCATCACCATGGTGCTGTGTCTAGGTACAGTCACAGAGCAGAGCCTGCGGACTTTTTATACAACTTATGGGTTAAGGAGGGTAACTGAACATATTTTGTGAACACTTTGTTGTTTCAGTGAGATTAAAACACGCTGAAAAATAAAGATGGGCTCAAATAGTTTAATCCAAGTTTTATGTAAATAGTTTGGGTGACAAAGAAAAAAATAAATTGAAATGTAGGGTTTTTTGTAATTTTAAAACTTTGAAACAGATAAATGCATTTAAAATAATATGTTTTCTATTTTATACACCGTTATACTGAGTTATCATATTTTATAGATTTTAATTTTAAACTAATTTTGTGTAGTCAAAATTTAAACCTATTTTGGCAGTTTTATAATTGTGAATAATTCAAAAGAACTGACTCATTCCAGTGCAATGGTCCAAAAATGCAAATTTATATTAAAATTGCTATATATTAATCATCAGATTGTATCTGTCATTCTGAAATATCTGCGATGCAAGCACTTACAATGTTATGTAAAGTTATTACAGCTTAAATAACACATCTAAAATCACAATTTTGCAAAGGTATCATAAATTATCTCTGGTGCTAATATCTTCGGTAAACAGTATGACAACACAGCTAATTCTCTTAATTTTATCTTAAGTTTTGTAATACAAATAATTTTTAAAAATTTGGCTTCTTGATGCCTTGTGATTACATAAGTCTTACTGAAATAGATATTTTATGAAAATAAGTATTATATGAAGAAAGATACCATGTATAAAATATATTTTTTAGTAGCTGGAAAGTTGTAAAGTAAACTTTGTTTCTGTAGCCTAAAGACTGTAGGATGGTTTGGGCTACTGGCTTTTCTGCATATTTTTGTATTTCATCTCACTCATAAATTCCTTTTTTTCTAGAAGAATGGTTTCCTTCTTCAGAGCCAAAGTTTTTTATATTTCTAAATTTTTGTTTCTGAGAATACCTAGTGTGGAGTCCTTGAAATTTAATTAAGTGAAAGACTTACGGCTATTGTGATCTATTACTGCCAACCTCTATTTGTCACATAGTGGTATCTTCATTAATGCAGAGTAAACGACAGACCTGCTCATTGTCTTCAAAGGTCTTGGCTTGGTTTTTTTGTGTGTCTGCACACTGCCACTGGGACTAAAATACAGATCCTTGAGGGTTGTTAGTTTTCACAATATGAGTTGGAAAAGTGACATCACCGTTTTAGTGTCAATTGAGGGGATTTTAAAGACCTACTTAGCACATTGCACATCATATACGAAACACTGGAAAAGATTTATCTTACCAAATTTAAATGCTCAAAGAGGATATGCAGAACTTGAACTACATCAGAACTAGCTGCCAGTATTTGAAGAAGTTTAAGAGGAGAAATAGGACCTTATCCAATTTCTTTACAACAGAGATCTAGTATCAGATGATCATTATGTAGATAAATCCATTTCATGTCAATAAATGTAAAGGGACAGTATACAGCTAGGTCATAATTAAATGCCAAAAAAACCTGAAAAAAGTGCAGCCTCCCAAAACTGATAATATTATTTATTATTTTTACGAGACTACTGTGTACCATGTTAAGGTCTACATAAACTCTTCACTGTGAAAGCTAAATGATGACAATAACTGTGCATGATAATTACCAGCAATTGTGCTTTGCCCAGTTAATCTACAGCATATAATTATGGATTTAAATGATTAACAATATAACTATGGTGCAAACAATTAATGATTTTGTTGCCAGTGAAATCTCTTTTGACAAAGACTAATGATACTTCACAGTTGAATCAACTGCATCTGTAACAGCATTTTAATCAAGGCTGCACCACTACCAAATACAGATGAATCCTGGATCCTTCCAATATTATACAATGAGACAAGATTGACTCTGATGGTGAGAAACATTTTCTTCTTTGGAATATATTATTATTGTGAATAAAATCTATGCTTGGTACAAGTTGTGTGAAGTTAGTAAACCTATCTGAGAAAAAACATGCAGAAAGTGATTTCAATCTCAGAAGCTCATGGCTTCTCAGATTTTAAACAGAAATGAATTGTGACCTTTTGTGTTAAGCAGTAAAAGAACAGCATTCCGTTTCAAGAGAATGAATATTTAATTGGAACTGACTGTTAGTGTATATGGAAATACCTGTTGCACATGCTTAATGCTATTTCATCCCCAGCCAGCATTTTTCCTGTGAGCTAGATATTGAGGCAAGTAGAATTCACATGGACTACTTCATGCATTTGAATATATCAGGGACAAAAGACCAAGATTTACTGGTAGAACTTAACAAAGTGCTAAAAACAAAACCATCTCCAGCATGACATTCCATACAGTCTTAGCAAAACTTTACAGCACGGAACTTCATGTGCTGTTTCCTCTGGGACATGATGGAAAAATCAACTACAGAGTTTAGGAAACAACTAACCTGCTCTGTGCAGCACCTGAGAGTACAGGTACCACAACAATCAGTGCTGCATACAGGTCTCAAGGGAACATGGAATAAAATTGTCACATGTCCACCCTCAGTAACATGGATAGTGCTAAGGGGCATTGGGGTATGGTGCAGAGACTAGCAAAGCAGAGGAGCTTCTTATACACAGAAAGGGTCCAATCGCACTGGCCAGCACAAAACTGTCAGTTAATCCTTTAATGTGGTTGGGAATTAAAAGCTGTAAATGTTTCCCAAACAGATTATCTCATTAACTTGTTAATTCAGCTGGAAATTCTGTCCCAATCCTGGCTGCACGTAAAAAGCCTTGCTTGAAGCATAGCCAACTACTCAGAGTACTTATCTTTGTCATTAGGAGACCTATCAGACAACATGAACATACTCCTGTAGCAGAGCTTTGCAGCAAAGTCTCTGGCTAGCTGATTTTTCTGCTTTGTGGAATAGGCCTGGGAACATGATGCCCTGTACATCATCTGGAAAGGATTCAAGGAATTTGCAGGGAGGATGCTCTTGAGGGATTCCCTATGGAACTCTTAAGCAGCAAACTTTGTAAGTTAACAGAAGGAACAATTTCCTTTAAAGTCACACCTGTAAAAGTAAATTTAACACACTTGGTGTAGCTCTTGGCCTTAAGCTCACCCTGCACCTGACAGCCTGTGTCGCTACTGTGAAAGTCACCCGACCTCTAAACCAGCAGGACTGCATTCTAGCTGCTTATAGGGAATGGTCTCTTCCCCATCCTAGTGTCCAGGTGGGCTGAGAAATTCTTTTGGACAGTAACTATGGGCCAAAAATATATCAGGACCATTGCAATTTAGCAGATTAGTCAGGCAAGTTCCAAAGCACAGGGACACTCCCTGGTGCCACTGATACACTAGGACAGATGTAGCCTCAAGGAGCCCTCAGACAGTAGAGCAGTGGGCAAGAGCCAAACTTCTCTTAGTTCTTCAATAAAAAAGCAGTTCCAAGAGCCTTGCTGCAGCTTTGTCCCTGAACCACAATGCGATTGCAGCCTTCCTAAACAGAGAATTGGAAAGAGCCTTCCTTTCACATCAGCTTCTTGCATTACAAAAAATGAAGTGTTAGCCATGTATCCTGGGTTATCCTCTTCACACAGGTAATTTGCAACAGGTTCCTCAGTCCTGTGAGCTTTATTGCTTTCAGCTGTGTTGATACACCTCTCTGAGCTTCCTAGCAGCACTCTGTATGCCAGTGTAGTACTAGGGCAGTTTGGGTTTGATAAGGTAAATTTTTCAAGATGAAAGGAGGAAAAAAAACCCCAAACAAACAGAAGATGAAAGTGTAATATCAAGTTTCCTCTATAATTTTCAACTAGATGATAGGCCACTGAAAATACGGATCTGGGCAAGGGAATTTTCTCATAAAGGGTAAAATTTCTTGGAATATTGAAAAAAACTTCCGGTGTCATAGAGTGCTTGGCCATTGATGTCCATGAGTTTCCTATAGCAATTAAAATCCAGACAAGGATTAACCTCCACACTTCATAAAGTAAATCTGAAAAATCTTTGTTTTTTAATATCCTATGAATTGAGCTGCTTCCAAACCATTAAAGTAGATATACATGCTTGGTGACAGTCAGTTTTTCTACTCTTCAAAGACAGCCTCGAGGGTGGTTCCTTCATGAACTTCCAAGAACATAAAGAGTTTTGTGAAGATATAACCTTTCCATTCCCATGGAGAGGTGAAATCACCAATGTTCTGGGGCACCATTTGCCACACTCCTACAGCCCAAGTTTCTTTCTGCAGAATCCCTTGAACTGATGCTAATGGAGCAGATGTTGACAAAATTTATGAGCTACTCTGAGCTGACGGAAGGGCATTGAAAAGCCACAAGGCCTTTGCCACATATGGCCCAAACTGGAAATGTGAAAACTGCAACTGTGGATGGATCAACCATTATGCAGGAGTTTTTTTACATGGAGGTTGAGGCATATTATGAGTTCATTGGTGGAAATATTCTGACCTGAATAGTTTGAGCATTTTTTTTATCCCATCACTGAAATGAAAAGTTTCTTTAAGAATTCTGATCTGTTTTCAGGACAGATACTAGCAACCACAGTCATCAGCAAGCTCAGCTCTGAGTTTTGCTACTTTTGGTAACCTCAGATACCGCAAATATTTATTTGGGCTTGCTGGAACTATTTTCATTAAGTATTAGAACTTTATGTGTCAACAGAATTGTTAACTGTTATGCTATTCTGAAGAATCCTTCTCCAGATCACTGTATAACATAATGCTCTCAGTTGTCAACTTACCAAGTTTGCTCTTATATTTTATTATTGATGTTCATCTTAAAAGACTGTCTTCATTCTGAATTGCCTAATCATGTACTTGCCTGTAGTGGTTTGTTACATATGTTTAATATATAATGGTGGATTCTCCATTTCTCAAACTAGAGTAAGAGTCCCATCTTTTTAAAAAGACCTATCCACCATTCCATGAAAATGAATTAATGAGTGATATTCTTCCCAACTGAGTTTTACAATGTATCAGGAATAGATAGTCTCTAACATTAATGAATTTTTAAGGGATATGCACGCTACGGATGTTCTAAAGTTACAAGGCACTAGTCGAATAAACAGTAGAACTTGGATGAAACTATTTGTTTTTCTCTTGAAAAAAGTTGAAAACACAGAGATTTGAAACAAGATTCTTTTTCTTTTTTGTGACTCCAAGGTTAAATAAAATGCATATGTACTTCCTATTTTATGACTTATATTATGATAAATTAAATCCTGCTTCAAAAATTGGTATGCTTACCCCATAAACAAGTTCTCCCACCATCCCATTCCAGATTTTTGTCTCTGGATCCCTTGCTCCATATTTTCCATCAGGAACAATGGCAATTTTGTACTTGATACCAATATGTTTTGCAATTTCTGATGCCAGATCTACACAGTATCCTTCAAACTTGTCATTCCCTTCAAACGTATCATGGTTTTTCTTGAACATAACATATGGGGCTTCCTATAATGAAAGAAGCAGAACTGTGAAGGAGAAGTGCACCAAATATACTCTGAAAAAAACACCATGTCATGTACTGACTGAACAACACACACTTTATCAAAAGTTCATGGGTAGTATTAGCACATTTAAATTAAAATGTATGAACAGAAATCCCTCTGGAAAGGTATACTATTTACACTGTAATTTGCTTATACATTTTACAAGATTTATCAACCTTACTTTGTTTTAAACAAAAGGCCTTAGTGCAATATATGCTAAATTTAAAGCATAAAGGTTGAACCTATACAATGCAAAGGACCATGAGATAATGAAGGTACAATGTACATTTCTGACTTCAGTAAGTAAGCATATCCTCTAACTTAGTGTGGTTACTGTCTGTGTAATTTCAGACACAGAGCTTGAATGACTTGCTTTCTTGAGGTTTAGAATGCATAACTACTAAGAGGCTACACACATTTTAGTGAACATAGAAATATATTCCCAAGGAAAAACATATCTTCTGCTTCAAATAAACACTGCAGATTCTGCAAGGTCTTTTAGAATGAACCTAAGCAATATGCACGGACAAGAATGGTATTAAGTTGACAGTGACTTTACATGCTGCATGAAAAAGAAGTACCAAAATATTTTTGAGTGGCGAGTGTCACTGGAAACAAGTAAAACCTGTCTTGAAAAGAGGATCTTGCATTCCCTGTGTAAACCATGCCATCACAACAGTGAAAATTACATTACTGGGATATGAAGGCTACATTTTTCTTTTTAGCTCTGTGTGGATTCAGACTTTAGCAATCATGAAGTAAAACTGCACTTTCTGATGGTATTTTAAATCACTTCACATATATTCATATTTTTATTCATATGAATATATTCATATCACTTCACATAAATAATATTTTTCTAATACAAAGGGTGACTAAAGTCACCCTTTGTTTCAATTTACATGGAAAAACACTGGTAACTTAAGTTTTCTCTGTGCTGACCCTGTCTAATTTTGGCACTAACATTGGTAGTACTCTGCCCTATTCCCTTCTTTCCTACAGATAAAGTTAATACAAAAATAAAAATAAATATAAATATGTAGTATGACAACGTCTGCTTTGTTGAAACTACAAGAACATCAGCTGCAAGCAACAGCAATTTTGTAACCTCTATTAGGTGTTTAACAAGGGCAGATATATGGCATTACAGGAGTGTCTTTTCCCATACAGGGAGAAAAGCAGAGAGAAGGCATCCTGCCCTTGAAACTCACTAGATATTGATTTTGGGAAGTATTCTGGCCACGTGTATCAACTGTTCCTCCCTCATGTAGGCTTTTTGTTCCCATAAGATGAAAACCCAAAATCAGTGTCTTTCTACATGTTATTGCACAAAAGTGGCTTAGAATAAACAGAGGTAAAAATCCTATGCCTCCTGTCTGTGATTTAGCCAACTGCTAGCTAGAAGTGCAATCAACTCTATCCAGCGTAAAGCATTTCTGAACTCTCCTTGTAAGCGTCAGCTACATTTGCTTGCTGCACCTCAAAGGCAATTTTGTTTTCCAAAGACCAGAGTTGGTGACTGCTAAGCTCTTCTGATTCAGCCATAAATCCCAAGCAAAAGGCATACAACTAGAGTCACACAGAGGAAATAATAATTCTGGAGATGGACACAAAGAAGTCAGACAAGAGGACACCAGGTTGGCCTGCTCCTTCTTCCAAAACCCAGACACTGTGCATCTGCCTGCACCTCACCACTGACAGAGCTTCTAAAGGAAAAGTGCTTCAACTATTATTGCCCAGCAAAGCAAAGTGACAGATGCCTCGTTTTTCCTGTTAAAGGTTAAATGATCTTCAGCCCTCCTCCCTCGGAGTTCTGTGAGGGAACACTGAGAATTGAAGGGGGGGAGGGCCCAATACTGTCCTTGGTAGGTAAGAGCAGAGGCGATCCCATCCAGTGGAAGGACAACCAAGTGAGGACTCAGAAGGCCTGGATTCTGATAGGGATCTAACTTGGGTGACTTGGAGGAACCGCATTGGTTCTTTCCCCATCCACTTTCTTTTCTTCACACTGATCATACTGATTTAGAGCAAAATACAGCAAAGAACATTTCTTATAATGCAATTATCTTATAGTGTAAGGTAATACCTCTTACTGTGACTGCTTTAAAAGAAGCAGCAATTGATTGTGCTCTGCCAGTGTGACATAATACAATTAAAGATAACAGGAACACCTATTATGGTTGGCTTACTATGTTGTTCTTTCCCTCCTACCTATTTTACACAGAGCAAATAACTGTTCCTTTAATTGTTGTGCCTATGCTACCTGCCAAATAATGAGATATCTATTTTCAAGGCAGAATTTTTTGGGAGGATATGGATGGCACTGAATGTGAGTTTCTGATAAAGACTGACTTAAAAAAAAAAATCAAATAGCAGCACTACTTTTAGGTTCTGTACATTTTAGACTTTGAGGGTGTTTCAAGCCAATGATGTGTGCAGATGTTATGATAATCAAAGAACATGAAAGGCAAACCTTACTGGTTTGTTAGCAAGTAACTTAAACACATGACTTTCAAGGTCATGCTGCAAAGTCATGAAATATCTGAATTGATCAATTGCATGTACTCAGCCATATTTTGATGCACTTTTCTAGCTATGGCACTAAAAAAGACCTTTTTTCTGTATAATCTGTTGCAATAGCATTTTCTAAATTAGTAGTAATGTTAGTGTAGCCATGCTAGTCTAAAGATAAAAGATATGCAAGACACTTATGGAGAGATAATGTCTTCTATTAGAACAGCTGAAATAGCTGAAAACAGTAGGCATACTTTTTCACTGCTTCCAGTTATAGCATCTTGTCTAATATAAAGATTACCTCTCCCAACCATCTTTGTATTTACTGCATTTTTTAACTATAAGCTCTTAACCTACTGATGTAAAACACACATCTGACTTAGTGCTGAATGAGGTATAACGCGGCAATATTTGCGAGATTTCAGCTGCTTAATAGTATTCTATGGGGTAGTGAATCAAGGAAAAGTCCACATTGAAATGATCAATGACTAGCACGGAACAGATATTTGAAATGGTGCAAGCTTTACTTAAATAATTCACAATTTTATAACAATACTTAACATTTGTAAATACAAGTTGAAGTCCGCAACAATTACCTTTATAGATGTAAACAAATCATTCCACCACATTGCCACAAATTCATGTGTACAGTAAAATGCTCACAGGTGATGATTCATACTATAAGGGAAGCTGGAGAAAGTAACTAACCCGAATACCAAACAGATCTATGCTTAGCTTTCCTATTCTAAAGTTGATTTCAAAGATTGAAAAAATAATTTGTAAAAGTGAAAAATATTTGTGCAAGGAAATTTCTGCCTTTTAGAACAGGACTGGTACATATTATCACACTTTATTCTGAAAGAAATTTTTGTGAATGTCAATGGAAGGTTTTTTTGGTGACCTTTTTTTTTTTCTGAATAAAGTGTCCAGGATTCGGTTTGAAGTCTTCATTATTGTCATGCAACAAACTTCTTTTTTTTTTTCTCCAGTCTACAGAAGAATTTAATTAATACAATTTCTAATGAAAAAATATTTTTCTATTATGAGAAAAAAGCTTATAATTAGAATTTTTGAGGTAAGTCTCTATCAAGAGTATATCAGTCAAAACAATGAGGGTGGTTCTCAGTCCTCTAATGAAAGGTACCTGTCATCTGAGATACCCTAATGTATTTTACCCCAAAGCACCATTCTCCAGGTGCTTTGTGCTGCCCCTTTACACACAGGTAAATGGGGGACAGGCAGTGTATCCTACAGCATCTTAAATGTCACTGAATGCAACTGAATCAATACCCTTTGTAAAGTCATCTACATTTGGGTGACTCAGTTGAGAACTGGATCCTCCCCTTGAAACTTAATCTGCCAACACCAAGGATATCTCATTAAAATATTGAACTGGAAGCCACAATGCAGATGCAGCTCATATACATCAAGCTTTGGTTCTAAAGGATTTTTGTGATTTTTAAATTTTGCAATCTCAGAGTAAATACAGAGTTGGCTTTATCATGAAATATATTTGAGAGTTCTGATTAGTGTTCCCAGCCTACTTCTCTATATTCTACCTTAACAACTTGTCACTATATTTCTCAACTTGCTAAATTAGAGATGATCATTCTTCCTAACTAGACAAGTCACTCCCTTTACCTCAGTGTTAGAGCAAGGGTGCTAATGGCATCCCTTCTCTGTCATACAATGAGCCTACTGTGCATTTGGATGTCCCATCCCCGCATACTGAAGGGAATGCTTCTACACACAGATAGAAAATCTGTGCTTTCCAGATGTGCAGGAGGCTGGGCATCACATACATAATGTGCAGAATAGGAACTATAAAGAGCACGTCAACTGGTAAAGAACATCAGCTGCCTTTGCTGCCTTCCCTCTCTGGGCTGCTACTTCATCACATGACTAACCGAGGGATAGGCTGAGTGCCTAAACACAATATGCAAAATAAATTCTACGTGCTCTCACTATGTTACAAATGAAGAAAACATTTTGCCAAGTAGAAAATACTACGTTCTCTGAGTGCAGAGCTAATGCATTATAACGCACTTTCTATGCAATAGTTATACAGCCACACTACAGCAAAGGAAGCAGACTCATGAGAACTGAAGAAACAGAGGAAAATCAGTTTGTGCTATTTGGCTTCAGGCAAAAATTAAAGCGAGCCATGCTGAAAACTTGTAAACTTTTCCTATGCTGCCATGACACCTGTCTCTGAGGACTGAAAAGCCTGACAGCACTGTTTGCAGAAGCTTTTCAGTTTAATGTTGGAAAATATGCATGCAACCAAAATTAAATGTGTCAGCTACAATGGTTCAACTTCCCTTCAATGTGAAGAGATGAAAAAGTCCCTGTAGCATTTGCAACATGACAGTTATTCTAGGTAAATACATCTTTTCTTTGTGTGTGTGATCATATGCTTGCGGATGCTAAATACATCGCCCTAGCAGACCAATAGTAAGAATCATGGTTCTATTCTGCCTTTAGCATCATGTGTGCAGTTCCCAGTGGAGTGGATGGGAGACAGTCATGAGAAGGCAGAAATCACCATATATTCTTATTCAAACCAAATTCTGATGTATTTCTCTTGCACTGTGATTTTGAAACACGGAAAGGGGACACTTTTGGTCAAGAAGCAATGCTGCTTTCAATTAATTGCATTTATCCAAAAATGACATGCTGCATAAACATAGGGCATGCTTTGGAATATTAATTCAGCTTTTTGGTTTTGCAAATAATCCCACCAGTCCTTTCAATATAGGGGCTGAAAAAGGTCTTCTGAAGATAACATTTATTATGCACATCAAAATGCTTCAATGCAAACAGGACAGGCAAGATAACACATTTTAAAAGGTTTCTTGTTTTCCTTGTTTTCCTTTCTGGCAAACAGGAACATTTTATATTACTTTTCATTATTATATTTTACTCGCTTCTCCTAAGCTTGGAGCTATTTATGGAAATTACAGTATTCATGTACGATAGCTTCAGTCAAAGATATCAGGATTGGTATGAGAGGAAAATTTCGACTGAAAGCTCGTTATTCACATCGTTCTCTTGTCAGCTTGGCAAAGTTGAAGGTTAACGTCATCTGTTCTACACATTTCAGATTAGTCACAGAACTTTTCTTGGTGGTTCAGTGCCTGGTCATCCAGTCAGAGGAACAGTAATCCGTATGGAAAAATAAGCTCAATGCTACTAGACTGGTGGTTAATACTTGAGCCTTAGTTAGGAATGTTCGCAGCATCTTGGGACTCTTTTCTTCCTTGATCAATTTCTTAAAATAGGATTCTTCATCAGAGGCTGAAAAGAGGAGGACTGCACTGAAGTATACTTTTTTCCATCACCAAGTCTTTTTTTTTTTTTTTTTTTTACTTTAGGAAAAAGATACATATATTTAAAATGTTCCATGCAAAACTAAAATTAAAAGTTACACAATTTGATTAGGAGTTGCACTCAGAATTCCTGTAAAGTAGTTTGATTGGCTTGTGTCCTGGAATAATAACCCTCAACAGGAGATTTGTTAAGACATACTTAATGTATAAATGCTGACACACACTGCTGAAAATGTTGTAATTAACTGCATTTTTAGTAACAAAATGTCTTGATGCTTTTCTTTGGATTACTTTAAACTCCATATTAGCTTATAAAAATTATTTCTTGACAACACATTCAGAATATTCCTTCCCATTGGAGGCACAGTTTATTGGGTTAACATGTCTTGTCTAAGTGAAGCAGGTGAAAAGGGCAGTGAACTGAGACGTAAAATCTTAAAAGCGGTCATGTAAAGGTCACCCTTTCCCAGTTAGCTTTGACAAACATCAGCTTTAAAGGGCATGTCTGACTTCAGAGGAAAAATTGTTAAACATTTTGTTTAAAATAGATATTTGCAAGAAACAATTGTTTCGAAAAACTGTGTATTAAAAATGAAAATGAAGGAAGCAACTGCATTCTCCTTTGCAACCACTCTTTAAAAACACCATTATCCTGGAAAATCAAACCACAAATCTATTTGAACTTTATTAAAATGGAAATTCTATTGCAATGCTGAATAAACATTAAGAAATATGTACAAATGCATCTACTAAATTCATGTTTTCATTCACAATTAAAAGTAGATAATCCAAGTGTGACTGGTTGACTGAACCTAGAATTTTAGCTCTTCATAATGTCAATTATTGAGTATATAATTTATCGACAAAAAGGGTCACTAACACAGTCATCTCGTTTTATACCCTCCGTTCTAGTCTGTCATTTGAATGTTTGGGGTTTTTCTTTTCTTCTAGTTTCTTGTGAGTTGAGATTTATCAATTAGAGGTTATAAGAACTTGTATTTCTGAGACTTTCTTCAGTAAAAAATGGAAAAGGCTGAATAAAAGAAAAAAAATTACAACTCAATTTTAAAAACCTGATTTCAAACGAATCATTATATTAAATGCATACCGAAAAAACCTCTGTGCACACATTACAGTCAGTATAATTAAGATATATGGCTCACACCCTCCCACTAACCTAGGAACTGGCAGACTAAATTAGATCATAACTAGAAATGAGATTGTGTCACACACCAGTATAAGCATTAAAAAAAAAAACACCTTACCAAAATTGTGGTGACAACTACTGTTCTATTCTCAATGGCTGCAGTGTCATTTCCAAGTGTAGGTTCATGCTGAATCAAAACCAATTTATCCATGTCATTCCAATAACCAACCTGAAAAATAAAATTTATATAATTTACAGTAAAGTCTATATTCTGCATAATTACAAATGTAAATTATTATAAGAACAACAGAGTGGTCATCACAAAGGTGATTTTGTGCCAAAAGAAGTGCTGTCACGTTGGATACAGGGGTACCTATCTAACACTTTGAGTGTACTACTTTGCACCACTTCTGCACAGAGAGAGACCTGATGTCACCTCCACTGAGCAGTTCCTGGATGATCTGAACTACTTATTTCAATCAGAGGCACACGTTAAATCCCATTTTCATTTATTTGAAGCCTTGCTGGGGCATAAATGAGATAGATGAATTTTTGCTCTCCACAAGAATATTTTCATTCACTAATCCTCCAGATTTTCCAGTCTTAGATGAAGGAGTGAAAGACATCTAGATGACAGTTTTGCAACCCCATGGCTAATCTCAATTCTTGCTTTATCATGGGCCTCTCAGGAGACTCCAACTCAGAGACTTATACCAGGCTTTTTCCACCTAACTGCTGGCACTGACCTTTTAGTACATTAGAAGCCCCGTTACTCAAGCTTTCTTTATACTCACAGGACAGACAGCACCAACAGACAGTGACTCAACTCATTCAAGATAAGCACCCCTCCTAGAAAACTGCTTGCTTTTCCACTGACTAAAGCATGATGAGAGTGAATTCTCTCCATATGTATCTCTAGGAAGTGCCTACACGGAGGCTGGAACACCACATCCACCTTTTTTTCTCCTTGGCTTCATTTAGGCTGCCACAACCCTTCCCAAAGCAGTCTTTAGGTGAAACAGCTGCTTTTGTTCATTGCTGGAGATGAACTACTCTAGAGTCAGATTTTAATCAGTCATTCTTGTATTCCCATGGAAGAAAAAAACTACTCTCTCTTTTCTCCTTCTTGCCCATTCTCTTTTCTGCAACTAGATGATGGGCATCTGTGCATCCACTTAGAGGGCTGCTGAGGAATGGCTCAGTGGCTGTTCTTCTGACCCAGGACTGACAGCACTCAGATTCATGTCAAATGGACAACATAAACACAAATGTATCAGCAGAACAGTGTTCTAATCCTACGTAAAGGGGCTCCCCAGTTTTCTGGGAACCTGACGAACTGGGAGACTGATCCTTCCTCCGAATATGCCTTACAGACACATGATTTAAAAGGTTCCTTTCAAAGAGATGCAATTCAACCTGAGACAGCTCAGTTTCCAGAAGCACCTGGGGACCAGTCAGAAGCAACTGCCCCTTCCCCACTCCCTTGATTAATTAGGAATTCATGAGACCAAGAGCTGTCCATCTTACTAGAAGAGTCAAGAGAATTTTAGTGGAAAGCGGGCTCCAGGCAGAGCTCCAGTGTAACTGCCAAAGGACATTCTGCGCCTTGGCTGAAAAGATTTCAGTATGATGGAAACTGGTTAAATGATCAAATCAATTATGCAGTCAATATGATTTCTAACATTATTGTAGAGTCCTGACTAAAATTCACCATCACACAGGATTTTGCCTCCATGATGGGGAGAAACCTCTTATTCAGTTCAAGGTAGCGATGTGATATGAGAGACTAAAAGCGCAGGGGAGTGCTTTTGGTTCCTAGTCTCATATGCATTATATACATCCTGTATACTCTTAAAAAAGTCAAACTTCCTCTTGATTTTTACATTTAGTATTTCACTAATTTCCTTTTTGAAAAAAAAAAAAAGGAGAGGCAAGTCATTTTAGCAGTCCCTAGAGCTGTATGGTTGAACATGAGTGATTTTTTTTTTCTATAGGTGAAGCAAAGAAGCACAAACTCTGCCCATGCACAACTTCTGGCATATTTAGTTGAGATGTTCCTTTTCTTTTTGTAATTGCTCTTACAGCACAGAAGCCTTGATTTAGGTGTCTGCAGCTAACAGGAAACACCAGCATTGCTGATATAGTGGAGCAGGAGGTTTTCTTCCTAGTAGGATGCACTGCTAACAAATATTCTTTTTCATCCAGACAACCATACAGTCACAGATATAATTGATTATTGAAAATTTCAAGTTTAAACTGTGACCAACTAAAGGAAAAATACATGCACCAAACCCTGACGGTCTGGGGAATTCATTATGATAGTGAATGATTGTTTTTCATTGTGCAATTCCTCATGGTTATAAAGTTCAGAAGGAAAGCAGAAAATGAATGATGTACTGCGTTATAAAAGTAAGTACCATATGAAAATTCAGATAGAGACAAAGGCATTTTTTGATAAATGACAGGCATTTTTTTAAAGGAACTGTAGCTTGTGTGCACTGGTGTGAACACATGTGTTCTGTTCAAACCTGTGCTCAAGTAACTTTGGAACTAGATTACTGAATAAATATGAAAAATATGTCATGACACTTGTATAAGTATATAGATTCACAGTCACTGTGAGAGCACTAAATAACAGTATGCTTTCCTATAAATACTTCAAATCCAAAACGAAAAAAGTGCTCAAAGGATAGGATTGGATTCAGCTATTAAAGTACCTCCAATTCTATTTGTATTGCAATTGAGCTTCATGGGAGTTGCATTCACTTACACAGAAGCTGAATTTGTCTCATAGAAAACAATATTGCAAAAATATCTGCCTCAAAGTAAATTTGTCATAACAGTTCAGCATTTGATTGAATAGTGTCATTTCTGAAGGCCTGGGCACCTCGTAGCAGCCACTGAAGTGGTCCTGCTGAAGCTCACAAGTCAACTAAGGGCAAGAGAATACTCAAAAATTTTGATAATCAATTTTCATGTAAATTGGAATTTAGAAGCCAAATCTTAGACTGGCTTGTGCACATACATGTAATGAATAATGCTTTGTTAAATTTTTCTTTCTTTTTATTTTTATTTTTTTAATTTTTTTTTTAATTTTATTTTTTTATCTATTTTGGTGACATGATGCATGGTGAATGACACAATCACAGAATGATTGAGCTGGGAAGGGACATTTGGAAGTCAATTGGTGAAACCCCACTGTTCAACCCAAAGCCAGTTGCCTAGGACTATGTCTGGACAACAAAAATCACTTTTCTAAAGATTAGAGCCATGCACTACTCTGTCTGGAAAGGCTAGTTTCGAAAAGATATTGCTGAGTGACTCATAAGTCATGTTATGTAGGACATGAGAAGAAAACATTAAAAGTGAAGGCCTCTTAGTTCAATTAAGTATAGTCATTTCTCACGTATTATATAGGATTTGTCAGGCTAGACCACAGAATTGGTCCAGTGATCACATATAAAGCACTACCTAATGCATGAGAAATAAATTCTTGTGAGTAGCCAGATCTGTCAAAGCTGTTATGGCTTGTTATATCAAAGACAGGTAATGGCTTAGGAGTTGCAGAGAGGCATGACTGAAAGGTAAGAAAAGCACCTTGGGCCTTCTAGTACAGCACAGACATAGCTCCTCTATTTGCAGCACCCTCCTCTTAAACTGCAGGCAAGGGAAGAGGATGGGGACACCCCTGCAGTGGTGCGAGACACACGCACCTACCACAATAGGTTACAAAGGCTGAAACATCAAACCTTTCCAAAAGTTTGCTGACATGCAAATGCCCTAGTTAGTTACAGAAGTTGTGACCTAATTAACCACATCTTTTGCACCTTGCCTTTCCTCCTGTACAACTGGGAATAGAGGATAGAAAGGGCATATTTCACCATTTGCGTTAGATGTGTCCCAGCCACCCATATATCCTCCTGTCTGCCAACAGTGCCGCACGGAGCCAGGAAGGAAGCAGGACTTGTAGCAAGGTCAGATACATTGTCTGGCAGGAGACAGCTGACTTCCCAAGAGAGAGGGAAGAGAAACTTTCCCTCCCTTTCCCAATCTATTTTTCAGACATCTGTCATACTTTCAAAAGACAAGTGCACCAATATGCCTTATACATAGGCACAGGCTTTTCTTTGGTATACAGCTCTATATTGTGAAATATTCACAATTTTTCCATCTGAGTGTATAATTTTGCTCTGGGTCTGCAGTTTAACACTCTGCCTCCTCAGTACTGTGGCAGGTAACTGTCTCTGTGGACACACAGTTCAGCTATGGCACCATT
Source organism: Pachyramphus minor (assembly GCA_013397135.1). NCBI lineage: Eukaryota > Metazoa > Chordata > Aves > Passeriformes > Tyrannidae > Pachyramphus > Pachyramphus minor. The sequence goes on along the minus strand of VYXB01003277.1, from coordinate 27,328 downwards.
TACTGCACTTGGCACCTCTGGCCCAACAGCAGAGGACTGTTTAATTCAATTTTGATTGCTTTGGCCGTACTCAAGCAGCCACGAATCTCCTATTCATTATCACCTCCTCCCTTTTCTTGTTCAGATGACCTCACAAACAAAACAGGCCATGGTGACTCCAAAGGAAATAAAATCCATGAGCCTGTGTACATTTTCTGCTTTTATTTGTTTTATACTATGACAAATGGACAAATTTTCAGCACAGATGAGAAAGGGTCAACAAAGTGCCCAGACTTATCTTTTCAAAGTGATTGGGCTGAGTGATAATGAGCATTCAGACATGGAGGATCTGTTTAGACATATATTAATGTGCATTTGCCTAACTTGCTTATAAGCAATAAATCAAGCACGCAGGATTAAATACTGCAATTAATTTCAGAAAATGTAAGTATTCGGGGCATTCTCTTTTCCTCCTCTCTCCTCTTCTCTCCTTTCATTCTTAAAAACCCTGTTAGTAACAGCCTATGATTCATGTTTACACAGAATGTACAAATTAACCTGCTCAAAAATGCCAGTAATTTTAAAGACAGAAATCTTTGGATAAGATACAAAGAATATCTACTGTTCAGAGTTCTGACCATTTTTCCATCACCCAGCTGCCTAGCAACATACCATCCAGCTGGTTTTCATTAGTATGCTTGACTGACTGACATCTCACTACTCCAAGATGCACACTTGCTTTTGTGTTTCCCAATTTGTTGCATTGAATAATAGCATTTTCATGTAAATGCAGTTTAAAAATACTTTCACCAGAAATATTCTCCATGTATTCAATGTATTATATATTATTAAACTGAGGAGTCCACTTAAACAGAAGTTTGCATAACCATTTCATCATACGTAACTCATTTTCATGATATGAGGATAGTAAACATTGTTGGGACTTACCTTTCGAGGACCTGTGTTTTTCAGCTCAAAGACATCCATGGTGTAGTTGACTCTGCGACCATAGTGGTCAAACTGAACATTTCCTGTCAATCCTTGTATTCGAACCTAAACATGGAAAAAGAAAGCATCATGAAGATCCAGTCTTATATTCTTTATTTTAAATGTCACAGAGCAGTGCAACTTCTCCTGGCTATGTCCTTAGATTACCATAACAACACTACTGTAGAACAGTCAGGCATTATAAAGCAATAAATTTGGCTACTTTTCTTTTTATTCCTTTTTCTTGTCAGATCACGTTCAAAACAGGCTTAGATATGTCAGTATCTAACTGCTACACAAAGACACTCAATGGACCTCCTCCTTTTTCATGCTGTGCAGGTCAACATCTTCCAACTGCAGGTTCTAAACAGAAGTACATTTTTTACCATTCTCATCATTCCTGCAGAGTATCTAGGGTCATATGAAAAAAACCTAAGGGATGTTTAGCCTGAGCTTCTGTATCCTTTAAGTTCCCACTCTGGTGGATTAAATGTACAAATTGAACATGTACTACTCATTAAGGTAAACTTGACAACAACCTTAGCCCTAGCAAAGCAACTTACTATCACAGAAGACATGCAAAGGGCTTAAAAAGAGTGTTTTCAAAGCATCAGAGTGAAGGACAGATGTAAAACCATAAGATTGACTGTGGGAGTTTTCCACCATGTGTCTCAGCTGAAACCAGAACTCTGTTTTTCCTTTTGGTACTTTACTTAGCCACCAAAGGATAACACTACACTACTACACCAAACTGTAGCCCTCATCCCAAAGAAGTCATGGCCATAGTGGTGCTGGCTTTCATTGTATCAGGATCTGGCCATACAAACCACTTTGGCCAATTTCAAGGCTCATGCTGTCTGCCCAAACACAGAAGCCTGACTTAATGTTTCTCTCAATTATTACAGATCTGTTCATCTGCAAAGAGTATGTGAAGCATACAAAATGCTTTATTTCTCTCCCTAAGAGTCAGGATGTAGACTTAAATCACTTAGTCTTTCCCTCTGTCCATTTCTATCTCTGCTGACTTTTCTCCAGGGCTGAAACCTTGGCTTCTAGGCACAGAGCTGCCAGCTCTGTCAGCAGTCACTTCTCCTCAGCAGTTTCTTCTGAGGGGAGCCTGCTCATTTGCAATGATTTAAATTCTACTGCGGGATTTTTATTTTCTTACTGTCCCATTCAAAGGAAAGGTTAAATCATCTTGACAGAGATCTGGAACTTTCTAGGCATCCATATTCATCGGAAATTCAAAATCCTGACACCAGAGAACAATGGCTCTGCGTTATTTCTTCTTTAAAGAAAAAAAATTACTACCTATGTGATTTCCCTGGAAGAAGCCTACTTTTATTGAAGATGACAGAAACATATCTTAAAGATTATGTTCTGTAGCTATATCTTTTTCCTTAAATGACAATATCTGTAAAGCCAGGTTATTTGCAATAGTAACAGATGAGCTCACCACTTCAGTGGAGGAAGTCCCAACTTAAAAGAATTAACAAAAGAATACTTCAAATAGTATTAGTTCCCCTCTGCCTTCATTCCAAGTTACAAACCAGAACAGCCTGAACAGCCCAAGCTGTTCCGAAATGCCAACTAAAAAATAATTTCTCCTCCATTACTACCCTCGTGCATACAATCTTGCAAGTCATACAGTGTGCAACTAGTACCCAATATTCAAAAAGATCACTAGAAAAAAGCCTCCCTTTACCTGTTTTAATGTCCTCTCCATATCAATTCCTTGACCCCAGGGGGCTGCAGGGTTAGCAAGACAATCACCGGCATTTCCTCTCCTTGAAATATCAATTTTCTGTCTTCTAAGATTACGGAAAGTTTCAGCCATCACAAGTACTCCATCATATGTCAGTGCAGATGTATACTAAATAGATGAACAAACACACTGCTTCAGAATTGGCATGTCTTTAAAAAAATAACTTGTCTCAAATATTTCTAGTTTGATTCATTATGCAGCAGTTTCTACACCTTCATTTAGTAAAAAGCTCTTCTCAAAATGAAAGGAAGTTTGTGTAAGAGAAAGATGTTGGGCATTTCAGTAGCTGCAGCTTTAAAACTGCATTTCTTAAGGGTAGAAAAATCTGCATCTTAATTAATAAAAGAAACAAATTAAACTGGAGATATTAAAATTTTACTCTTCTTTTGTTTTCCCATATGTCTTATACATTAAGGAATAACTCCATACACCCAACTTAGTCCAAACAAAAAGAAAGACACAGTAACTCACTGAGAAAATACAACTAAAAAAAATGCATGGTTAATGAGCAGACATCCAGGTTATTGGAATTGTTAAGAACGATCAAGAGTAGGTTCTTCCTATTGGAAAACCTGTGTTGGCTCTCTGCCTGATACATACACTGAATGGTCTATGTTTCTTCACTAAGAGTAACTGCTCTAGGTTCATAACATGCCAAGGAAATGTGTACAGCAAGTCTTGGGCAGATGTTGGCCTGGAGCCACATAAACAAAGGGGTGTTTTCTCAGTATGGTTCTCTGATAAACATACTGGGTCAGGAGAAGTTGTTCGCATGCCCAGGGTTGCTACTGATATGCCCTGCAATTTACAAAACTTAAATTCCCTTACTCAAGTCTAATTCCATTCCTTTCCTTTGCCTTGCATAGTATAAGCTCTTTGAGTCACGGTTGATCTTTAAAATCTCAAATTTTGGTTATCCCTAGCTGAATCAGATGTGATTCAAATTAATCATGCTGACTTCTTTGAAGAAGACAGCACCATCCTGTTCACGTGGCAAGAAGTCCTATAAGTTGAATTGTTCCTGTCACGAGTAATTGGGCATGTCTGCATCCTTGTTTTCTGTTTTTGGTTTTTTTCTCCAGAACATAAATTTCTGGAATGTTCACTGAATTATGTAGCTATGTTTTGTAATACCCATGTCGATGACTTCTCCAGACTTTGCCAACCTACCAATTTCCCAGCCAAGGGAGGACTAATTGCTTATACTTGCATAGTGCCCAGGACAAAGCAGCCCAGTTTCAACTAGGTCTGATACACCTTTGTGCATATAATAACAGAACTATTTTGATGAAGTCATATTTAGAACTATACTGTTATTTGCCTGCCATGAAAACTATATGTGAGAGAAGTATTTTGTTATCAATCTGTGATGGATTAGGACAGAGGAACACTGGGATGACATTTCACTTTAAAATCATGCCTGAAATTGATTACTACACCAGGTTTTGAGGTGGAAAATTTCCAGAGGAAACTCCATGAGAAAATGTAAAGGTAGTAAATTTATGAGTACTATCACATACACAGAAGAATTCAGCTGTTGGGAAAGCTCTGCACTCTCAGTAACCTAGATAATTACACTAATTAATGTAAATTTTATTGAAATTAAGTTGTCAGTTAAGCATTTGACCTTTAATTGCTGTCAGTAAAAGGGTGAAGTTGGAGAATAAGTGACAAAGGACATTCAAGTACATGAGCGAAATGTGCTGCAGTTTGTGTTTCCATCATACAAATGTAGGATAGGCATGATTAGTTGCCAATAATAGTAAGATCAACTGCCTTCTCCTCTGCCTAAATATTCATTCATGTATTCAACAACAGTAATCAGAAATTAGACCACTTGAGTGATATCTCTGGTTGTGCTTCAGATCAGCCAGTACCTTTGGTGGGGTCTCGGATCCTGGGTATTCTCTCTGGTCCAGCTTCTTCCAGCGCTGCATCAGCTTAGTTACCATTGGGGTACTGAAATCTACGAGCTGAAATCCAGTCACATTGGCTCCTCCATGCATAAATCTCTCCAACGAAATATCTTTGAATCCCTAGAAAATCAATTTAAGATTTTGTTTGCCTTCCTACACCTCTGTGGGTCCAATCTGTTCTAGGTCAGTACAGTAGCACAAAGAATGCACAACAGCAGGATTCCATTAGAAGGCAAAATCTAAACCCAGAGAGTAACGTTAAACCTTCATTGATAATTTCCATTTGTGTAATAAAGAAACAAAACCAAGACATAAATTTCCCACATTATTTCTAGGGTGGTCTTGACAGCTAAGCAACACATTGCTGGGAATGGCAGGCAGTTTTTGAAGAAATGCCTTTGGCAAATCAACTGAAAACTGCCTGCAGAATATTAAAACCTTAATCCAATTTCCATCATAGTTGGCAGATTTGAATCAGCACTGTACTAGTGCTTTAAACAATGCATTCCTCTTTCTTTGCATGTTTGAAAAATGAACACTATTCTGTAAATACATTTATTCCAGGATTCATTGTTTCGGCTGAAAATGTCTGAGATAATGAGATACTAAAATAGACATTAGAAGGCAAAGACAGCACATGAGGATCTCACTGTTAGTGCAAGGACAACAAAATATAGAATCACACTTCTGTGATTTAGGAGTGTAGTAGCTGTCAGATCTGCTGTATCTGCTATATATTGAAAACCTAGACTGACCCCCAATATTAAAAGAGAAAATAAAGTACATACACCTCCTGCGTTATTAGTTTCTCTGGCTAATCTGTTCAGCACATATAGAGACAAATTCTTTACTAAAATTTGCTTTTAGGGACAGAACTGAACTTCAAGAAACTGCATAATGCAAACTGCTAAAGCACTAAGAAGGAAGAATAAATCTTTCTGTCCTTTCCTAGCTGTTATGTTTAAGGCTGGCTCAGAGGTATCTGATTTTTATTTTCTTAAATTCCTCTGATTGGTATTTATCAGTGAAAACAGAAATATACACTTAACTTAGAAAGATTTAGGAAAAAAAATTGTGGGGTACTGACCCAATATCCCAGGGGAAAAAAGCCTGTAAACACAGAGATTTCATTCATGTCCTAAGGGATACTGACAGTAAATATAAAAGCTGACACGGTAGGTCATATTACCCATATTATTAAACAGACAGGAGATAACAAAGTGTTCCCCTGCTGAAGTAGAGGAGTAGATGTGCCTGTCTCCCTTGAATACCCCACCAGCAGTTCACTGCAACATCCAGTTCTTTGTTTACAGCAACTATTTTGCATGAGAAAAATTACTTGGGGAACTATAAAATTATAATGCTGAAAAATTTAATTTGTAAGACCTAAGAGAATAGACATGTCTCATTTAAAACACCTGAGGCCCTAAAAATAATCTGAAGTAATCTTAAGTTAAGATCACTTAAGTACAGCAAAGCACAATAAAGTATTTCACGTCAAGTAAAAATCCTTGAGGGAGAGTAGAAAGAAAACAGTTCAAAGCACACATTAGACTCTGCCCTACATTCACTGTGCTTTGCCAGGCATGTTTTTGGCTTAAAGAAGGAGTTATTTAATAATAAAATATTCAATTTACTCTTTCTTTGCCCTCTTCCGAACATTATCTGTGTGAATGTCCAGTTTAGACTTAAGAGTGAAAATACCAAACTAGTAGTTTAACTGGAAATAGCTGATTGTACATGAAAATGAATGTTCCCTGAAGAACGTCGAAAAGTTACCTCTAGAACTGTTACATTACTAATAATAAAAGATGAGTCAAAAATCAGTGTAGCTCTGCAAATTCTAATTCAGCCATAAGATACAGTCCTAGCAGTCCTCTATACTACACTGATGATTTTTTTTTTTTAAATTTAGGAGGGTAACATTGTGTCCTTCTTATCTAGATGGCTGTAACAATAAACCCAAGTTCTTTTATCCATGATAAAGAATACATTCTGTACAATCACATATTAGAGACAAATGGGAAATGTTGTGTGGAGTGCTATAACTTCTAAATGAAACTGAGTGTTTCACTTACCGAGCAGGGGTATAATTCTAGAAAAGTATCTTACCAGGTTGGCAACAATATAATGGTATCCTTTAACATGCTTTCCCACGCTCACAATCTGTGAGGGAAATAGAAAAAAAAAAAGAAAAAAGAAAAACAATGTCATATTCTTTTCTCTGACACAACTTATATAAAGTTAAGAGTCTATCTCTAATGATGTAACTATAACTTTCCAGGGGCTTAATCATGGGAAAGTTAAAAATAAAGTGAGTAAAGTAATGAAATGGTAATCTCAGTGTGTTCTGTATTGGAAGTGTTACTGTGGTATACTATTTTATCAACTAGAGCAATTATCTATGGGATACAAATTCAGGAGGAGGATGTCACACATCAGCTAAAAAGCCTATCCACTGATGTACTTTTGCATTTTAAATAAGTGCGGAATTTATGAATCACACTGGGTTTTCATCTCATGGGATCAAAGCTGTTTGCCCCTGAGGTCGTCAAGTACTATGAGTGTTACTCAGCTCTTAGTAAAACAGTAAAGACTTTGGGAATGAGCATGAGCAAGGACAAAGCAAGAATAGTGAGGCTGCCTTTGAGTGTTTAATATAGCATGAAGAGACGCAAGAAGGCAAAAACCATGATGTGCAGCTGTTACAGTCCTGATAGGGCAAGATCAGCCACAGGGTTTAGACAAAAACTATATCAACCTGCCCCTTGTATCAGTATTATCCCAATTTCTATGATGCAATGACCCTTATTTAATGTGCTGAAACCAAAAAATGAGATAATATTTTGTCAGTAGAAAATACTGATAATAGATTCATTGCAGGCTAAAGTTGCTTTTACTAAAGAAACTAACAGTACTACCTGTAAAATGCAGATTGCCTTCAATACCAGTATAGTCCTTTAAACTCTTATTTTTGATAGTCTACCACTCATTTAGAAAAAGTCTGCTTGCAGCCCAAATATTTGGGGGTTTTTCCTCCACAGATACTCATCTCCACAAAGCATTTTAGCTTCATTCCAAATGAATAAATAAGACACAGGTAAAATTTTTCCATGAAGTGCAGGTTACTCAATAAGTAATGGGAAACTTACAGATCTGCCTGCAAGGAGATCTACTAATCTCCTTGCCTGCTTTGGAAACTTAGCTCTAGACCATGTCTGAAGAACTGACAACTTCTTGCCTTTAGGGATCACACCTCATGTTCAAAAGACAGAACAAACATTCACTAAGCCTTGCAGCCCCTTTTCCCATTGCTGTAAAAAATAAATAATATCACACATTGGAAATGAGAACAAGTTGATGAAGGACTAAATAATTTGATCAAAGACATCCAAGGATCCAAGATCTAAATCTGGAGTAAGAGTTGGAAATGTTTGATTCCTGACTGTTGTTCCAGTAAATCAGTTCCCTTTTAATGCAGAGTGGAAGGGAAAATCCAAGGGCTGTGGCATAAATATGTTGTCAGAACTGTTTTAGTTTCATTATTTTAAAGTAATAAAGTAAATGAGCAATTTTTCTTTTATTCTTTAACTCATTTCCCAAATTTTAGTTCATAAGTATGGTCTATAGCTAAAGTGTTTGTATTTAAAAAGAAAAACAAAAATCCCCAAAAGACACCACCTCCCCCAAGGATTATTACCCTTCATATAAATGAATTTTAGACTCAATAAAACTCCCATTAAGATCAGTGACGGCTGCTAACGTTTTGTTAGGGGTGACAGAGAGAGACAAGATACAATTTTCCCTATTGCTAACTCAACACGTGAGAAAGCTGCTGGCAAGAAATTTTTTTGCATATAATGAAAAGGTTCAAATCCTGGCTGTTTTAATGGCTTCAGAAGGAATGTGGTTCCTCATACCAATAATGCTTTTACACCTCTAATCATTCAGTAGTACATGGTAATGAAAGTATTTGCCTCTGCATTACATGAAAACTGATACGGATAAAAAATTTGCATTTTTAAATAAATAAAGCATCACAGTTTCAAAGTTATTAAGTGGGCTGATATGACTTAAGGTCATAGAATCATAGTAGGGTTTGAATTGGAAGATATCATAAATATCATCTAGTTCCAACCCCCCTGCCATGGGCAGGGACACCTTCCACTAGGTTGCTCTAAGTCCCATCCTGCCTGGTCTTGAACACCTCCAGGGCTGGGTCATCCACAACTTCCCTGGGCAACTTGTTCCAGTGCCTCACCACCCTCACAGTGAAGAATTTCTTCATTGTATCTAAGCTAAATCACTCCATGTGCTAGTAAAAAGTCCATCTCCAGCCCTCTTGTAGTCCCCCTTCAGGTAAAGGAAGGCTGCAATCAGGTCTTCCCAGAGCCTTCTCTTCTCCAGGCTAAACAACCCCAACTCTCTCAGCCTGTTTTTATAGGAGAAGAAGAGCTCCATCCCCCTCATAATTTTCATGATCCTCTTCTGAACTTGCTGAAACAGGTCCACATCTTCCTGTGCTGAGGGCCTGTTTTTATAGCCCCAACCCAACGTGACCCAACCCCACTGCTTCTGATGCAGCCAGATGTGTCTGGCTCTTTGGGCTGCAAGCACACATTGTTGGGTCATGACGAGCTTCTCATCAACCAACATCTCCAAGTCTTTCTCCTCTGTTTTTAATCTCTCCACCACCAAGCCTGTCTTGTATTTGCACAAACACCTGTCCCTGGTGTGGGACTTTGCACTTGGCCTTGCTTGAACTTCATGTGGAGGGCACCATCGATGTATGTGACACGGTGTATCAGATCCTCAGCTTAGGCAAATCATTGCAGCTCTCTTAGAGCTCTGGGAAGTTGACCTAGTTTTAGCAATAAATACCCTTAGTGATCTGTACCCTGGTTTGGTTTCATAACACAAATTTTGATCATCACTGCCACATATCAGTCAAATAAAACAAGGACACGATTAACCTGTAAATGTTGAGGTACAACAGATAGATGTCCATTGCTGTTACAGTCAAAATGAGTAAATAATGCAAATGATTAACCAGATTTGCTTCTGTCCTTGTTCCTGGGAGATGCATGCAGGTATCACTGCAGAATTCCTGGATTTGATGTGAATAGTACAAAATATTTTTGAAAAAAGAAATTTGAAATTTTCATCATATTCTCTCAAAACTTGTTTCTTAGGGTAACTGATAAAAGTACACATTTATGTATCATCTAGTTGTATTAACTTCCTTTATAGTCTGTAGAAAAAGCAGGTACTTTCAGGAAATGATTCACCTTATTTTAAAGCACATGTGTAAAATTAATTAGACAGCCTGTGCCCTGAAAGTGCCTATTTTTCTGCACTCACTAAAAAAAAAGAGTTGATGGTGATTAGCTCTGATGTAGACACCTACATTTTATATCCTTAATGTTAACCAAGATGAATTTCACTCTAAAAATGTTGATTATGCAGCTAGAAAAGAGAATAATTCTTTGCATTTTCAACCAAGATTGGATATAATTCTGATTTTGAATTTGAAAAGTCTTATAGTTATTGACCACACACAGTTTGAAAAACAGGAATTGTTTAAGTGCTTGTTTAGTGAAACAAAATGTGAATATCTCATAGTTTTGAATATCCAAAATATACATACAGTCACTTTTCGTCCTCAGTATTCAAAGCTGCAGATTATGATATACAAAACAGGATATGAATTCTTGCTACCTGAAGAACCACCTTTCTCTACACTGCACTTCTGTCCTGAGATAAATGGAGCCAATGAACTTAAGTCCTTTGTAACAAGGGAAGGAGTTTGACAGCTACTCAGTCTGGAATGCAAACTCTTACACTTTCCTTCTCTATTCTTTAACCGGTTAGCAGTTTCTGGAACTTTGAGAGATGAGACCTCAACCATTCCATATATGTAAGAGTAGATATTACCTGGAACCAAACACAGGCCCCAGATTTTTACAGATGAGACAGTATTCCAGAAAGCTGTTGGTAAAGAAGTTTAAGTCTGGAGGTACCTTAAAACCCAGGTACTTCCTTGTGCACCCCTAAATTCAGACCAAAAGGTCAAGCTCAGTCACAATCCAGAGAGAGGGTAAAATAGCATTGTCTAACATCTACCATTAGCAAGTAGGGCAGCTGGTAGCATCAGATCTGCATAGCAAAAGCTGTGGTGTTAAGGAGTTGGCATCCACAGTACATGTTTTAGGAATTTACTGTGGACTCTCTAACGTGGTCACTAGACTGAGCTCACATTACACTTCCTGGAATGTTTTGTTTGGCATCATCCAAATGAAAACAAGTTTATGTATTTTGAGTCCAACCTTGATGTGAAACAGTAATCTGGAGATTCACTGTAAAAAAAAAAAAGGACATTCCTGAGACCAACTAAGATACTCTTGTGTGCCAGTGATAATCAAAAGTAATTAGAATTATACCACTGACTTTTAAGTGTGGTAAAACCAGGGCCAGTGAGATGTGAATCCAATGTAGGCTTTAGGCACAACTCTGAACTTTGTGTCTTTATCATATGACATTGTTCTTTCCATTTAGATGAACAATAGCCTAAGCCTAGGAAATTCAGAAACTATTCTACTATTGAAAAGAAGGGCTACCAGTATCTGCTTTGATTATTTTCTCTTTTTTTTTCCCCTCTAAGTGGTAAGTTCACTGACTTTGATAAAACTATTTGCAGACTTACATCAGCATCAGAACACAGCATCTGGCCCAAAGTCATCCTCTGTACTCTACTACTCTGAAATGGATATTGCATATCACTCATTTTAAAAGAATGCTTAGCTTCTGTAGCATGAAATGTTCCTCGTTATGATTTCCAGAAGATAGAGGTCAGTACTGCTGGAGTGCAAAGGACTTATTTTCAGTTAAATATCTTCAAAGGATGATAGCTGTGCATTACCAATTGGACTTTAACAAAGGTTTTCCACTTTGCTATTGTGTCACAATCCACTACCTTAAGAAAAAGAACACCTGCAATAAAATGAAGTCTGTCTAACACAATATAAAAAGTGTGGACACTTGTTAAAGAAGGAAGACTGAGACGTGACCTGAGATATTGCAGCAGAAATGGCAATGATATAAATCAGAACTGAAAACGGGATTTTTATACAATATCTGAAGCCAGGACAAATCTTTTACAAAGCCATAAAACAGCAAATGAGAAACAAGCTTAATTTTATCAGCTAGTGCTCAAAAAAGGACATTGTTGTTGGGGAAAGGGTGGACAACCACCAGAGAGGATTTTAAAGGCAACAAACAAAGAAGAAGTGGCTCTTTCTCTCTTGTGAAGGCAGGTGCTGATCTGGAACAGATCTGCCCCTTGCACAGTTGAGCAAAGGATGCTTCCCACACAGCCCCCATGTCCACCACCAGCTGGCAGGGCAGAGCCCTGTACAGTGCAGGAAGCTGCTGGGAAAGAAAACCTGTAGAGTTGACTCAAAGGTCATTAACCAGTACCCTGAGGATGGCTAGTTGCTTCCTTCTGCTGCTAAAGTTGTTTGCGTTCGAAGTCCACTCCCATGAAAGGCTCACTCAGAGCTAAATTGGATATGCAGACTTGTAGGGAAGAAGGAGGCAAGGAAAGAGAGGAAGGGTGTAAGAAGAAAGGTCACTTCAGAAATCCTTTAAAACATTTGTATTTGTCCTTTGTCTCCTATTGCCTATTTTTTCTTTCAGTAACTGAAATAATATATTCCTCATGTCCAAACTTCATGAGTTGTGTGCTGCAGTGACAAGATGTGTTTTTATTACTGTGCAGTGTTGGACTAATACTGTGTGCAAAATCCCATCTGTTTTACAGAAATGAGGCTACGCAGAGCCCCTCCTGACTCTGCAGGGTGAGGAAACTGCTGGTGGCAGTGCTGGCAGCTGGCTCCTTCAAGGAGAAGAACTATCAGTTTGCATTGTCATTATGGTGTTGCACAGAAGCAACTCCATAGACCTAAAGGGGGGGAAAAAAAAGCATGGAGAGAAAAGAATGATGAAGAAGATAAAGAAAAGGCACCTTATGAATCTTCCAGTCCCTCTGGGATTAAGAAGAGATACACACGGAGCTGCTACTATGTCCCTTAAATAGTACGTAGCCCAACAATGCTGCCACTAGCCTGAATTGTTGTGTTCCATGCACAATTCTTTGCCTAATGATTTGCTCCTGTGGTTCTGTGGGAGTAGAACTAAATGTGCATTTTGTTCATGCAAATCTAATAGATACAGAGAAAAACTGCAGACAGCCCATACTATTTCTGACTCAATCTTAATTATGCCACAAACTACATTCAAAAGCAGTGCCATCTCTGTGCTTCTCTGTGTTATGCTACTGATTGTTTGCACCAACATGCCTCTGTGCTCATGAAAAACAGGGAAGTGGAAGAAACTGTGCAGGAATGTTTGTTTAATCCATGTGTCAGGTTAATTTTTGCCTTCCTGTAAGTATTATGTTGCAATTTATTATTATCTTAAATTAAGTATGCTAGTGATCTAAATATGATTTGCAAAAAAGTCAGTTGCTATCTTCAGCTAGTGGACACACTGGAGACAGGAAACTGAGATGAGAAAAAAAAGTGTTTTTAAAGCCAGCCAACTTAACAACTTGATCTATGTAGAGAAATTCAGCAGTCAAAGTCAGCCTTACCTTTTCAAGTTTACCATTCCTATGACAAAATATTAAGGACGAGGAATGAGTGGAATATGTCAGCTTCTGTACTTATCTCCATACAAACATTTATTTACTTTCATTGTGATGGTAGTAATAATAATTTTTGATGTGACAGCTCGCTCATTTTACCCATCAGAGACATTTGGTTTTCAGTGCAAACACACACAAGATACTTTCAGTAACATATCTCAAGGCTCTTCCTCAGTGTTATCCTCAGAAAGCCGAGGATAAGTGATGTCAAACAACACATCCACAGTATCACAGAATTTGTTGAGTTGGAAGGGACCCACAAGGGTCATTGAGTTCATCCCTTAGCCCCACAGGACTATCCCCAAGAGTCACAACATGTGCCTGAGAGTATCGTCCACATGCTTCTCCTGGGGAGCCTGTTCCAGTGCCCAACCACCCTCTGGGAGAAGAAACACTTTCTAATATCCAACCTAAACCTCCCCTGACACAACTTCAGGCCATTCCCTTGGGTCCTGTCACTGGTCACCACAGAGCCGAGATCAGTGCCTGCCCCTGCTCTTCCCCTCACAAAGAAGTTGTGGACTGCAATGAGGTCCCCCCTCAGTCTCCTCTTCTCCAGACTGAACACACCAAGTGACATCAGCTGCTCCTTGTATGGCTTCCCCTCAAGGCCCTTCACCATCTTTGTTGCCCTTCTTTGGACACCCTCCAACAGCTTAATTTCTTTCCTATATTGAACAACTAAATTAAGAGAACTATGAACATCATTCAAGATACTGTGCAGGTACTTCCTTATCATGCTTATTAATAACAATTGTTAGCTGTTATTAATTAGAGGTTATTGGTTTGTAATTTTTACAAGATAAAATTAACGATACTAGTACTTTACTACATGAAAACTTTACATCCATGTTTAATATTTAATATTACACAGTACAACGTACATTATTATGTATCAGCTAAGCTGTGTACCCTGAAGCATTAAATCTATGCCAGATGCTGTATAACTATTTTCACCTCTGTGTTTAAAGGCAAATACAGCCCTGGATGAGCAGCGAGGCTTGATCTTGATACAGAGCACTGATAGAGCTGAGAAAAGTGCCCATCTACTGGGAAACATCCCATTTAATTCTTATGGGCCGGGGAGGGCAGGGAGCAGGAAAAAAAATACTGGAATCAGCCTGTCTGGTAGATCAGGAGCGAAACTGATGATGTCTGACAGAAAAACTGATTCACTATGCAAAATTCAGAAGAAAATGCTGCTCACGGTGGACAACATTGGAAGGCTTTGAACACACAGAGTGTTGAGGTTTGAACTTTCTCAGACAGAAACGGGTGGGAGAGGATGGAGCTGCTACAGATGGAAGAAGAAAGGAAATCCATTGCCATTCGTGTAGAAAGGAGAAACATTTTTTTCTGAATATAGTCCTGTGTATGTCCAGTGGATATGTTTATGTACAGATCAGTGTGTACAAATATAGAAACAAACACTGTAAATGTTACTGCATATGAAAAGCCTGAGAAAACAGAAATTAGGAGTATCAACATTCTTTCAGAAAGAAGTAAACATAAAGGTCCTAGGCAAATGCAATTACAGTTAGCTTGTGTTTCCAGTTTGCTCTGCTAAGCTACACATCATGGAGACACAATTAAACTAAATTTCTGGTAAACATTTGACCAAGAGGGTATTGGAAATAAGGAAGAAATAAGTAGCAGAGAATGAGGAACGAAAATGCTGGAGAAGCATGCTGCCTGGCTTAGTGAAGGATTTTTTTAGATGTGGTCAGATAATGTACCACAGAAATTGATCTGTTCACCCTGGTATTCCTTCTAGATGTTTCTGATGCAAGCACATTACATATTTGCAAGATTCAATACAAGATCATACACAGTTCACTCACTCATAAGGAATTTCTATCTCAAGAGCTGCCTATAGGTGTGAAAACAGAGTACTGGGAATCAAAGGACCTCATCTCTGTACATCTGTGCTTTATTTCATGGCCTGACTCTCAACCTGACTCAAAAAAACACAGCAGGACACGCTAAGCATGCACTGGATAGGAACGGGCTTTGCAGGAAAGCTCTTGAGGTTCTGGGAAACAAGTTTACTACAAGCTGTTCATGTACCCTCATAGCAAAGAAAGCCAACAGCCTCTTGGCCTGCACTGCCAGCAGGTCAGGGGAGCCGATCCTTCCTCTCTGCTCAGCTCTGGTGAGGCCCACCTTCAGTGCCGTGTCTGGTGCCAGGCTCGCCAGTATGAGAGAGACATGGACATCATGAAGCATGTCCACAGAAGGGCCATGAAGGTGATGAGAGGAAAAGCTGAGAGAGCTGTGACAGGAGCAGCCTGGAGAAGAAAGATCTCAGACAGATCTTAGCAATATGTATAAATACCCAATGGGATGGTGTAAGCAAGAGGGTACCTGACTCTTCCTGGATGGTAGGAATAGGACAAAAGGGAAAGGATAGAGGCTGCAACACAAGAAATTCCAGCTAGTTATGAGGAATTTATTTTTTAATATGAGATAGTCAAGTACTGAAACAGGGAATAAAGGGTCTGTGTGATTTCCAACCTTGGAAGCATTCCAAATTTGACTGAATGAGTCCAACTAAAAGAGTTCCAGGAGAGAAGTTTTCTCTGAAGACTGGTCTCTGGTACAGAGTGTGGAGGTAGCTTCTATACGCACCAGGGCACACAGAGAGGAGAAAACAAATGAGAAAAGATAATGAACTAAGAAAAATACAGGAGACAAAAAGGAAGTGGTGACATTAAAGTTGCACAAGAAGTGAGGAAACAGCAAGGTGCTGATTTTCTCAGCTGGGCAGCTGAAGTGGACAGAGAGCAGAAGACATCAGGTCAAGTAAGTGGGCCCCAGTTTTGGTCAGGGGAGGAGCACATGAACTTACTTCTTGACACAGCCAGCGAAAAAGTCTCCAGTTTTCATTGCTTGAGGTACAGAGGCATGAGAAGTGTGAGTGTGTATATACATGGGCAGTCACTTGAGAAGAAACTTACAAGCCCAGAAGCCAGTTTCCCTCCCTTCATTAGCACAGATTTAAGGGCAAAGCACTTTGAGTTACAGTCTCATTACTGAGATTTAATTACTTTTCCTAAATGTTCTGCAGAACATTTACTTGTACATTGCAAAGTATTACAGTATAGTCACAATTTAGGCTCTCATTTACAGGAAAACTAGGCAGGAAAGAAGTTGAGTTAATTAGTCTCACTGAACTTAATCAATTCCTCTGTGTATGTAGGGAAGAATATGCCAACTTTTAGTCCATCTGTGAAACACCTTCCCTGTCTGCTACAGGTTATTAAAGCCTTCATGCAAAGGGAAAAAAATCAAAGGCTGATATCTGAAAAAGGGTGTTATTTTGCATTTTCTACATAAGGCTAATTCATTTTTGCTTCATTCCTATTTTTGGCAAACTAAATGCTTCTGTGTCTGAAACTGCTTCTGACAGTCCATCCTGAAACCAGCACTTGGTCTTGGACGGTCATATTGGAGCCCCAGACCGGCACTCCAGGCCCACTTGTAGGACAGCCTTTCTAGGAAGACCAGGACCTTCACAATGGAGAGTAAAGCAGCAGCTCTTCTGCATACTTTGTCTAGCTTGGCTATAATGCCATTGCTGCTTGTACAGTGACCATCCTTTGGAAGCATGGAGGGAATCTCCAGGCACAGTGGTGAAGGTCACATGTATCACATGACATGTGAATTCCAATTTAATTAGGTCATGTTAAAAAAATTAAAATATATACATATATAATACATAGAATATATATATATAGGCAGTCACTACTGAGAAAAAAAAAAGTCAACAAGCCCACAAGCCAGTTTCTTTCACTTCATTAGCATAGATTAAAGGCACATAGATTAGGCACAAATAAATACAAGTACAAAAAAGGTTATTTCCTAGGTAAATTTTATCCCACCCTAAATTAGACAGTAACCAGATAAATCAATTCCTAAAAGTGATATAAGCATGTTGCGTGTTAGGTGTTAACTCCTACCCCCAACTCACCCTGTGCAGTTAATGAAAAGAGGACTCAAACAGCTTTCAGGCTTGCCCTGTAGAGGCATGAGACAAATTCACCATGTCTGATTCAGTCTGTTGTGGCCATGAACTTCATTTTTATGACTTAGCATGCCTGCATTAATTCCCTATCTTAGGCATGCAAAATCCAGACCTGTATGAAGTGACTGTGCAGGTGCCAATCTAGAAGGAAAATGACTAACAGCTTCTGGGTGCAAATAAAATGTACATGTGAGATCAGTGAGATCCAAACATGTACTCGATGATTTCATTTTCCTTTGAAATTGAGTGGATAATTAGTAGATACACCTACACAGGATGGTGGGTGTACTTTAAGACTTATGGTAATAGAACATACTTTTTTTATGTCACATTTGCATACCATGTGAAAGAAATCAGGTACATCATGTACACACACACAGAGTTGAGAGAGAAACCATTTTTCTGAATGTATTTTAGAAGACACTCATATGGATGTTCTGTTTTACTATAACATAGGATGAACTTGGGGAGGATTTAATTATAAGGGATAGAAAGTACGCGTAAAAACATAATGGCATTCAGAATATAAAACAATATAATGGCCAAATGAATATCTGTAGCAATATGGTGTTGTCTGTTCTTCTCTTGGCAACACTCATAGAAAAAGTTATTGTTATATCAGCCACGCTATTAATTCTCAGTTTCCCTCTTTACCTTCTGCCAGTGAAAGCAAAATTGATGTATATATGTCAATGCATTTTTATGCATTTTTGAGTACTATTTTATGCATGTATGAGTACTATTTTATGAATTTCTGTGTCGAAAATGACATTTTATTTTTCAGTAACTTCAGAGACAGATGCATCATGAATGTTTTTGCTAAAAAATCTTCAAAATTCTCTAACGCATAGACCAAGAGTAGCAGCGTGGTGGTGGAAGGTTCAGTACCAGTAGATGGCATTCATTCCCTGCAATTCCTGCAGCAGTATGTACTGAACGGTGAACTTGCACCACAGCAATGCAATATGTGAAATCAATCGAGAAGCAGACAGTTAACCATAAGTTGTTTTCCTGTCATTTGACAAAATTTTCCTTTCAAAGCACTACTTTATTTTTCCATCATTCAAGGAAGAGCTTATACATAAACACTGTATAGAGACAGATTTGCTGCATCTGAGTGGCAGGGTTTGATATTCACTTTGTGCACTGGTATAGATACAATCCAGTCCAAGCCAGCCTGTCTGGCCCCATATTTTCTTTATCTAATAGCAGCTTTCCATGAATAACTGATGGAAGACACTGACCTCCCTTCCCAGTTCAACAGCACCTTTATTCTACTGTTCTTCATGTTTCTAAATACTCTGCTAAGGTAATAAAACTGACAGTTTAAATATTTGTAACAATAATTTTAAAGCATGTTATGGCTAGAAATAGGCAACCTATGCTATTTGGCAAACAGAAAGAATACAGAATTTGACCAAGTTTTTTTTCTCCCTCAAACAAAACTGAGCTTTACCCCCATGAAGGTACAGACTAAGAGCACCTTGGCAATTCAGCAACACCATGTTGTTCCACTGGCCCTATGACTCTAATGCAAGATGTATCAGGCATGGAGGTGCAGTGAAGAGGGGCCAAATACGCAGTTGCCCTGATTTCTGACCCTCTTTGTCCACAGACCTCTCGAGTGGGAAAGGAGGGGCTCACTGCACTGACATGCTAAGTCCTAAGACAAGTACTAAATATGAAAAGAAAATGGAGTAGGTGAGTGGACATACCAATACAGGTGAATGAAGAAAAAAAAAGTTCAATTTAATTTCTATTGAGAAAATAAGCAAAATGTGATGCACAACGGTGTGTCATATAGAGTTTCAGTAATGTGCTTACAGTGACATTAAAAGCAGGTATTACCTGTTCTAAGAGATTCTGAAGCCTCTCTATCTCACAGTCTATTACAAATTTCTTTTCTTGCCTTCGGTCCAGATCTTCTAAAAGCCTCCTGTAGCTGGCATCGTTAAAATTCTCCACACAGATGGCACTGACTTGCCAGCTATTTTGTCCTGCTTTTTCCATAATAGCTTGAAGTATTGAATAACCTAAAAGAAAATGATAAAATACACTAGTAACACAATCATTGCATTTTTTTGAACAGAAATTTTCCTTAATCAATATTATGTCTCTTAATATTTCCTCCTGCAGGGAAGGGAATAAAAGAATATATCTATCCCTACCTTTGCTGCTAGCCATGATCAGCGCACAGTATGCAATTAACAAAGTTTACAATTGATGGGTTCAGAATGCCAGAAGTGATTCACATCATTATGGATAATCTTCATATGATTTATACACACAAAAGTCTTCCAGTCAAGCATTCAGCTTCTTAGATTAGTTTTGTACAGTTTCTTTATCTGGGCACTTCACAGCACAGGAAAGAAAAAATTTGAGCCTACTCATCCAGCGGAAGTATTTGCAACACAAAAGCATTCAAATGCTTTGCTATTTTTTTTTTTAAACAACATTTAATCCAAGCAGTTTTTAATGCTTCTTGGTAAAAATTCTTCGTTTCAGTTAATTATACATATATATATATATGCCAGTATAGACATATGAATAGAAATCATATTGATCTGTTTAAGAGATTTTATATAGCTTGAATCAATGTATGCAAAGAGATTAGAGGTTAATGAATGAAGGGCACCATAGAAGCATTAACTGCTACTAATGGCAGGATTATTGCTCTTTATCAGTAGCATAATTTGTTGCCCCCTTTGTCGTCTTTGAGCCCATTCACAGAAGGGAAAGGCAGTGTCCTGTCAGGGGTTGCCACTTGAACCTGCAGGGCAGGCTCTCTGCCTTCAGTCTCAGGGTATCCTGGCCCACCAGCCCTTCACCTTCTTCCTTCTCTTGTTTTTTGTTGGTTTTTTTTTTTTTCTCCCCTCACTGGGGATGCGCAGTACAGAGGCAGCAGAGGAGCTTATGACATAACTTAGGACAGCTTGCAAGCCCCATATTGACTTGCTCAATCAATTCCTGAAGCAGGAAGCAATATTATTCTATCTTTTATCCAGAGTAAGTGGTGTACTTGTTTAAAGCAATGAAGATTGTACACCTCAGATGCACGTTAATGCTTGAAAAGACAAAAAGGACAGAAGGACAGACATGTTTCCAAATAATATATCCATACAAATGACACAATTCGGAGAAGGTTCCCCTGTCTAGAATCACAACAACAAGTATTGTGGCTTTTTACTCATTATTTGGCAGAATTTTTCCCACTAGCTTTAAACGAAAGATTTCACCTCTTAAAATTTTTCTTTAGTGATGTGGCTACCCAGTGGTAGCCTCTTTCCCTTTTCAACAAGAGGGTCCCATGCATGAGTACAGTGACCCCCACGTCATTTTAATGCACTTGAAAATGCCACTGCATGACAGATTCCCTGTAAAAGAACTATCAGATATTCTCACAGATTTCAAGAGGAATCTTTGTAAGTTATATTTCAGAAAGAGCACTTTTGAGTGTGCAGTTGCTAAATAATTAATTATCAGAAGACCTACAACATAACCGAAATCTGAGTTTGCCTCCAGTCAAGTAATAAGTCAACAATAGTGTTATCAGAATATGAAGATTTTAGGACACATGAGAAATCAATTCTCTTGCAAATCTAGGAGTAGCTATTTTTCTACTGGGTCCTGTAATATTTTCAGTCTTTGAAATATTAACTTAAAATATATGTTTTCTTATCATTATGACATTATGCACCAGCACTCAAAGCGAACATTTATTATCGTTTTTTGTCTAATTCAGATGACATATTTTAGATAAAATTATAATAAATACATAAAATGCAGAACATATTTTATCTCATAAATGAGACATTTATATTTTGAAACAGTATTTTATCTCAGGAAATGAATTCAAATACTTGATGTATTGAGTATTAAAACATTCCTGTATTCGGCATATATTTTTAACCCGATGACTGGGGTTTTTTTCAAAGATCTATACAGCTTTTCTGTTAATTGCTACATAATCATTCTGCTTTTCCTGTTGCTATATTCAGTTTCCTTTTTGCCTGTAATTATCTCTCCAAATCATGTCGAGATTCTTTCCCAAACACTGTATTTCTTGCTTCATTTCCTATTCATTTCCATGTATAGACATACATTAAAACCATTCCAATGTTACAGAGGTTCCTGCTTCACTTACACGATAACTTTGATTTGATCTTTGCTACCAAGGCAGTCAACACTTACTTAGTTCAGCTTCCTGACACTAATTAACATTTTCTTTGATTCAGAATGAATAGTGTTTGAAACAGCAATTGACATCCCCTCCTTCCTTTTTTATTTCACTTGGACAACTTTACTAATATGTGTTTTGATCAAACTGATAATTTATCCCAGCATAAAGTACGACAAATATCAGACAAACACATAGAAAACCTTTTCTTCTACCTTGGATCAAGGTTTGACTTGCCACATTTCATTAGCAACTGCCTTCATTCATGCATTTGAAGCTTCTGTAGCTTCTTGTCAGTAGCTGGCACTTAGATAAGGGATTTCACATATAGCATAACACAGCTAAACTAAAGTAGTAAGTGGATGCAGTGCATATTCTCCATCAGAAGAGTTCAGAATCCCTACACAAGTAATCAGTGGCATGGTCATCTATTCAGTGTGCAGGAACAATTTTTAATATAGCAGACTGACAAGGATGGAGTTTACACAGAATGAATATAAGGCATTCACAGGCTCAGTTGGCATAAAAATTAGACATGCTGTGGAGAATCCTTATTTGTCCAAAATAATTGGCTTCAGCTGACAGGGGAAAAAAATTAGTTGCTGCAAACATTTTATAAGGCAAGCCCCCCTGAAACTAACCTGGTATAATACTCAGAAACAGAATGCAGAATTTCCATTCAGATAAAATTCTTAATCTTTAGAAATACATTTGCCCAAGTAAAGAGAGCAGACATGAATATTACAGCTGTCATCTAAAAGGTATTTATTTTCTAGTTATCTGCTGTTTATCCTCAGTTATGCTACAGACAGATGAATGATTCATTTTCGGTAATACATTCTGTCCCATGTATTGTGGAATACTATTTATTGCACAAAAGCCAAGTAAAAAAGCCCTAGGCTAACTCATATCAGCTGAGCTGCACAATCCATGCTTTTCAAAACAACATTATTTAAAAAAATGTATAGGACTATGTCAATACATAAAATTAAGCTAGGTTCTTATAAACTTTTATAGTAACCCTTCCTGATCAACTAATTCAACTTTCTGCATAAATGAGCTATCTGCATTTCAAAGACAAATGGCTGTGCCCAAGCATAACTTGTTGAAGCCTAGAAATCTGTATCAACAAGGTCCTTTGTGGAGTTTGTTCATCTTTTTTTTCTTTTTTTCTTTTTTTTTTTTAATTATCAAATCTATGAACACAAAACACCAATACAACTGCCTGGAAGGTGAAGCCTTTCCAAATGCAAGGTTGTTATATGCAAGAATGGCTTCTTTTTTCCTCTTTATGGGACTAGATTCTGAGGAATTTTCCTCAAATGACCTGGGTTGAGAAGTTTGTGAACTGCTTTTTGTAGGTCATAGCTTAAATGTAGATACTACTAACAACTGCTTAAGAACCAGTAATACCAATTTCACCTCAATATACTGGAGCCAAAACAGAGACAGCGCAAGTCTACAAAGATTTTGTTTTCCTGATCCCTTCTCTCCTTGCTCTTCTGTTCCCTGGTCAGGTGGAATTATGATGATCTAACATACAGCTTCTCCGTCCCCGCATCCCCCCCCAAAAAAAAAACCCCACACAATCATAATGTTTGGAAAAAAACCCCTAAACATGAAAATGAGAAGTTACTTCATTTATTTAATATAAAATCATAGTTGGAGATGCCTACTGCAAAAAACCTACATATTGAGGTTGATACTACAGCTAAATACCTTAGAAACAAAATCTCAGATTTTTTAAGCCTTCTTCCCTCATTCCACGCTCCATAGGCATTTTTTTCATCACAAAATACATCAGTCATAAAAAGATAATACCAGATGTGCACCTGGTGCTGTATCTGTTTAGAGTGAGATTAGTACATCTTCAGAGTCAGATATCTTCTGGAGGCCAAAGTGTGTAAAATGAGCAATTTTGTAGTTCAGGATTCTTCCTACTCACTGCAGTAGTGCCATAATTGGAGCCTATACACAACCTTCCTCCACTAAAGTAGATGAAATCATGAGTAATATTTTTGATTTTAAAATTTCCGTTCCTTTCAGACTTTTTTATTTGTTCTCTGCTATACCAGCTAGGCTTCACCCTATCCAATTTCATTTCAGCAGTCAATCACTTATTTTAATTTATTTACATTTATATGAAAAGTAAAATCTGATATCTAAATTTCTTCAACATGTTTGAAATAAACTAAGAGATAAAGGAGCCTTGTCTTGAGCCTTGTCTGCACATTTTTGGATTGTTTCCTTATCTTTTTTGTTTGTTTGTTTTGGGGGTTTTTGTTGTTGTGTTTTCCCCTCCCCCCCTTCCTTGCTTGCTTTGACCAGAAAATATTTCAGTCATCAATTACAGGATACAATTAAACTTATGTAACTTTCGTTTTCCAGAAGCCTTTTCATGCTGGGAAAACATTTCCCCAACCCTCTAACTGCATTCCTGATGATCTTGCCAGGAGACAGAAAGCAAAGTGGCTATTTGCTCCAAACAGTGGTGTTCCCAACAACAAATCTCATTTTGGAACTTTTTGTTACTTATTATGAATTTTCTACAATGAGGATCATGCAATATTTACATATTATGACTGTATTTTACTCTGGCTAGCAGTCTGACAATACTGAATCACCAAGTTAACAGGTTAATATGGTTGGAAGCAGCATATAAAATACATTTGTTATGGCACCAAGAACAGAAAACATCTCTGACAAACATGGGTCGTTTCCAAAGATGGGCATCATATACTGCATGTCACTGAAATGCAAATTCATTTGCTTCTCTTTTTGGTCCAATTAATTTTCAAATAGGAATAGATCCCATTCCCAAGATTAGCTGTGATCGCAAAAGCCACAGATACTGCTAGAGCTACTTTAGGAAAGCTACTTCCATCTTCAAGAATTAATATCAGGATGAGCAGAAGAACTAAATTTTTTATAAATCCAACATACCACAGAAGTGAAGAATAAATGATCAAGTCATTTGGTAAGGATAAATCAATATACTTGATATTCAGGATTGGATTAATGTCGCTTAGCTCTAGCTGTTTATGGAATAGTTGTCTAAGTTAATCACCCAAGATTTCAAAAGAGAGATATGTATCCCATTAAAAAAAGGTATTTTTTTGGTCTGAGGTATCTAACTATATCAGAGGTACTTTTCTCTTTCTTCAGTGAATACTGAGGGAGTCTAGACATGAGGCTTAGCAAAACCTACCATTTATCTAGCCAAATCTTCTTGAGATGAATCCAGACAATACAGTGCTGAAAACCATACAAGAAATTTACAGTATGAGTGATTCATGACTGTATATTCCACCAATAACTAGAACCACTCAAACTCTAAATGCATTTTAGTTTTCCTCTTTGTGATTAATACCTTTTTATTAACATACAGTTTTGTTTTAAATTTTTGTTGAGCATACAGCTTCTAGAACTCAAACACCATCAGTAAGATTTATAAGCTATGTCATTTAAATTTTGTCATATGATAACTCATTTGCATCCCCAATTTTCTCTGCATTTTCAGTTGGACCAGAACATTCAACAAAATGTATATACAAACAGGTCTCTTTAGATGACAGAGTGAAAGCTAAATTTTCAGGTGTGTTCTGAGTCCTTGTGTTTAATCCATAGATTTTATACACAGATTGGAAAATGACAGGGAACTCAAGAAATAATTCCATCTATTCCTCTCTATCCCTCCATCCCCCAGGACATATGAATTATATTTAAAACATTCTAGACAGATATCTTTCTTTGTCCTTAAAAATCTCTAAAGAGGATTCTCTAACATCCTAGGTAATATATTCATGGCTTAATTATTCTTATCATTAGGAGACGCTTCCTAAAGTCTAACCTAAGTCTCCCCTGGCATAATTTAATGCCTCTCATTCTTGTCCTATCTCTAGTAGGCCTGGAGAACAGTTTGTTCCCCTCTTCTTTAAAGCAATCCTTTATGTAACTGAAGACTGCTCTTACATTTCTTTTCTGTCTGCACTTCTCTTCCTGAAACATGACTCTTTCAGGTTTTCCTTGTGGAAAATGTTTTAGTCTAGATTCTGGACAATTTTCCTTGCTTTGCTCTGGATATGTTGCAATTGATCCAAGTCTTTCCTGAAGTGCATTGGTGAAAATGAGATGTATTTTAAAAATTTATTCTAGAGTACACACAGTTCTCTTAAATTTTTATCATCTGCAAGATTAACAAATACATTTTATTAACTCAAGAAATTCCTTAACAAAGATACTGGAAAAAAACCCCAGAACAGATCAATACTTAATACCCCTTTATTTGACAGTAACCTGATATACTTTCTTCTGAGTGTGATCAGTGTTTTCCAGATCTTCTAAACACTTCATCAGGACAAAATTTCTTTAGATCATTGCTGTGGGTTTACCCGGGCAGGCTGCTGGGTGCCCACAAAGCTGTTCTATCACTCTCCCTCCTCAACTGGACGGGGTGAGGGAAAATATGATGAAAGGTTTGTGGGTCAAGAGAAAGACAGCGAGAGATCAATCACCAATTACTGTCATGGGCCAAACAGTCTCAACTCAGGGAAATTAATTTAATTTATTGCCAATCAAATCAGAGTAAAATAATAAGGAAATAAAAGGCTTAAAACACCTTCCCTCCACCCCTTCATTCTTCAATCAGCCATATGGCTGTAGAAGGTCATCCTTGCCCAGACGAGTTGTAGACTCCCCATCCCTGGACAAATTCAAGGCCATGCTGGATGGGGCTCTGAGCAACCTGGTCTAGGGATGGCAGGGGTGTTGGAACGACATGATGTTTAAGGTCCCTTCCAACTCAAACTACCTATGATTCTATGATCTGCTCCAGCGTGGACCTCCATGGGCTGCAGGGGAATCCCAGCTCTGGACCCTGGAGCACCTCCTCTCTCTCCTTCACTGACCTTGGTGTCTGCAGGGCTGTTTCTCTCACATATTCTCACTCCTCTCTCTGTTGCACAGGGTTTTTCCCTTCATAAATACATTATGCAAGAGATGCTACCACTGTTGCTGATGGTCTTGGCTTTAGCCAGTGGCAGGTTCATCTTGGAGCTGGTTGGCATTGGCTCTGTTGGACAGGGGGGAAGCTTCTGGCAGCTTCTCACAGAAGCCACCCCTATAGCACCCCGCTACCAAAACCTTGCTATGCAAACCGAATACACTCATTTAGCCAAAATTTTGTGGAAACTGTGTAAAAATTTGTACTGGAATGACACCCCCATTTTTTTTTTTCAATATCTACAAAACCCATTATTATGTAATAGAATGAAAATTACTTCATCTCACATAGTCTAAAAAATCCATATTTGGGTTTACTTAGCTTTCCAAATTCTATGTACTTTCAAATGTATCTATTATGATGTAGGTTGTGAATTAAGCCACCTATACTGTCAATGATCAGAACAATTTTATTACAGATGGTTCTGAAACAAAACTGAAGAAATAATAGATCGAGTTTAGCCGTGTCCTCTACTGCATTTTTGCTTCAAATATTTCAGAATATTTGATGATACAGGAAACTACCTTTATGATTTATGTTTTTTCCCTCCCTAAGAACTGTGACATTGAATTTTTTCTTGGTGTTGAAACACATCTCCAAACCAAGCTCTAGGTTTATGGTGAGACTTCCTGCCCTTCTCTCCCTTAATCCTGTAGAGACTGGTACCCATGCAACTTCATCTGCAGTATTTAATAATCCTTTCCTGAGGACAACATAAAGCTACAAGAAAATGATGTCAATATATAACAACCATTACTTCTTAAAAAAAAAAAA
>VYXB01003276.1:29792-39812 GCA_013397135.1 Pachyramphus minor | reverse complement strand
CCCCCCCCCCCGCCCCCCCCCCGAGCCCCCCGGCAGGACCCGGCGGCGGCCGCGGCCATTTGCCGTGTCCGGCCGTGCTGACCCGCTGCTCCGTCTGCTCCCGCTCCGGCCGCTCCTCCGCCACGATGAGACAGGCCCCGGCCACCCGCAAGGTACGGTTCGTGCCCGCAGCCCCCGGTTCCTTGGCCCCGCATCCTCCGGCCCCGCATCCCCCGGTCCTCCCGCACCGCATCCTCCGGCATCGCATCCTCCGGCACTGCATCCTCCGGCATCGCATCCCCGCTTCCCGACCCGCCTCCTCCCCCTTTTCCCCGTTTTCCCCGCGTTGCTGCTGCCGGGCTCGGGGGTCGGGGGGAGCAGCAGCAGCAGCAGCAGCCGCGGGTCATGGCTGGCTTTGCCTCCCGAGCTCCCGGGTCCCCTCTCCTGTCTCCGGCCGTGCCCGCGGCGAATGCAGCGGCTCTGCGGCTCTGCCGGGGCCGTTCCCGGCCCTGTCCCTGCCTCCAGTGCCATCCCTGTCCCTGCTGCCGGGGCCACCCGCTGCCGATGCCATCCCTGCTTCCAGGTGCCCACCCTGGGGAAGCTACATGCCCACAATCCCGTTTTTCCTGCCGCCGGGATCAGCCCCCGGCATTCCCAGCGGCCGGCGGTGCCCCGGTCCCTGCCAGGCTGCTGTTCCCGCAGGTGACAGCGCGGGCACTGGCCTATATGTTTATTTTTAGCGTAGCCAGGATGACACTGCTCGGCTTAAAGAGAAATCCTGGGAATTTCTGGCTGGTGCTGGGGAATAGACCCGAGCTGGGCTGGCTGTGCCTGTACCTGGCAGTAAATGCTCCTGGTTTACACCTGCACCTCCTGAGCTCAGACACTGACACACCTGGTCACGTGTCCCTGCTAATCCGCTTCCAGATGGAAAGTTTTAGGGATGCTGTTTCCTTCTTCCCCAGCAGAGCGGGAGCAGGGGCTGCTGGTGCTCAGCACCACACCTGGATTTCATCCTGCTTTTCCCATTGTTCCTCCCCCTGCACGTGGGATCACACTTGTGAGACTGGGCATGGGCCAGCGGCAGAATTCCCAGGAATAGCCCAGGTAGCCACACCTTGAGGGGCTCGTCCTGCTGCAGGTTGTGTCTTGAGAGAGCTGGTCCAAAATTCCCGGGAGGTGAGCGGGATGGCATCCTGCTGCTCGGGTGGGCAGCGTGGGCCTGCAGAGGGTCAATTCCCAGGCATCACCTCCGGCACTGCCTGCCCTGCTCGGGAGCTGCTGCAGGAACCCTCCTGGAAACTCCAGGGAATCCTTGGCAGCAGCAGCTACGGTCTGGGAAGTTTGGCTTTTCCACATCAGGAACCCTCAAACCTCATGCAGGAGAAGCGTTGTTGAGTGGCTCCTCCCCTGTCCTGCTGGAAGGTGACATTCACACAGACCTGCTCACCCATCCGGCACTCCCACCTGGATCAGGATTCCCACACTTGGAGCAGAACAAAGTCAGGAGGGACCTGTGGGACCTGCACCCCACATCCAGCGGGCGATGCCGGCCCTGCCATAGGCAGTCCATGGTATCCAGGAGGATTTCCAGGAGGATTTTTCCAGAGTTGCTGCTGCCAGGAGCCAAGTCCATGTTGGAGTGCGCCGGTTCAGAGCCCCCGACACTCCCCAGGGATCAGAGGTTTTGTAATGGCATCAAATATTGATGCAGCAGCATTACACAGCAGAGCCCAGAGCCTCTGAGTGGAACAGCGTTCCCAGCGGGGTGCTCGGATCCGGGGGGGCCAGGTGGGGTTGGAACATCTGCTCCCAGCCCGGCACGATACCGTAATCCAGGGAATCCGTGTCCCGTCCTGGTCACCATTGTGCCGAGGGCTTCCAGAGCCCAGGGGTGATGGCTGGTGCCAGCCATACCATGGGGACAGATGGATGGACAGGGACAGCCAGCACAGACAGGAGCCCAGCCCTGATGGAGAGAGCAGCCAGAGCATCCCAGAGCTTCGCTCAGCCCCCTCTCCAAGGATCCCGGGGGTCTCAGAGCTCCAGCTTTTGGTGGTCTGCACATGGAGGGGACCAAAGCCCTGGAGGAGGCACAAAGCAGGATTATTCCCTCATTCCACGTGGGTTTAGGGATAGTTACCAGGAGGTTTCTCCCTGGTTTTAGGGTTCAGTGTGGTTTGAGGTGGGGTGTGAGTTGGTGTCCCCCCATCCCATGGCCCGGACAGGGCTTGGTGTCCCCCAGCACGGGACTCAGCTCAGGACATGTCTCCCAGGAAAAGGCTTCGTGTCCCCCCTCATCATCCCCCATCCCATGGCCAGGACAAGGCTCAGTGGTCTCTGGTGACATTTCCCCATGTCCAGGACTCTGAGGTCGGTGTGGGACCCCCAGCCCTGCCCCACTGCAGGGGCTCCTGTGCCGACAGCACAGGGCAGGACAGCAGGAGCATCGTGCCCGGCGTGTGTGGCACGGAGTGGGGGCATCTCCACGTGTGGAATCCTTGAGTGGTTTTCAGTTTTCCAAGTGTTCCCCAGATTTTTGGTGCTGCTCCATGTAGTTGGTGCTCAGTTTAGGGAAGGTGCCGGAGCGCTCCTGAAGGGCTTCCTGAGCCAGCCCTGAGGGTTTGGAGTGTTCACTGCTGTCATTCTGTTTTCCTGGCAAATTTGGTCACGCTGTGGAAGATGGGAATGTCTCCCTTGGGATTGAATTGGGAGTCCCATGGAGTGCAGCCTTTGGGAAAAGCCTGGAAGAGAGCAGAGAAGGGTTTAGCCAAAGGAATGCCAGAGGGCATTTGGAAGTGAAAACACATCCAGGTTTATACTGAAGAAAGGAAGATCCAGTTCCAA
This sequence comes from Pachyramphus minor, assembly GCA_013397135.1. Classification (NCBI taxonomy): domain Eukaryota; kingdom Metazoa; phylum Chordata; class Aves; order Passeriformes; family Tyrannidae; genus Pachyramphus; species Pachyramphus minor. The sequence continues at coordinate 36,986 of VYXB01003276.1, read as the reverse complement.
GGTGTCCTGAGACCTTGGGGGGAGCACAACCGTGTTGGATATCGATCCCTGAGGGCTCCCTGTGCCCCCCATCCCAGCTGCATCCTGGGCTGGGATCGTGTGGCAGCACCATTATCCATCTGTTCTGTTCCTGGTTATTCCCAGCTGGGATTAGGTCATGGAATCAGAAATGAGGGACAATGTGGAAGGTTTGACACGTACTCCAAGGCTGCCTCTGGACAGATGTTCCCTCTGCTCCTGCCCATCCACTGCCTACCAGACCAGCCTCGCCTCTCCCTCTTTTCCATCAATTAGGGATTGTTTATAATGGGAAGAATACTCATTAATTTAATATTTGTCTCCCCATGGTCTCCTCCCCTCCAGGCTGCTGCTGGGCACTGCTGCATGTCTGGGTGCATGGAGGGGTGGGGGGGTCCTGCTCCAAAGTCATGGATTATTTAATTCCAGCTGCAGATGGACAAGTTGAAAGTATGGGAGAATCTCCATGATGTCCCTGGGATTTATGGTTAAAGAGTGCAGAGCCCAGGGGCTCCGGGCCCTTCGGAAAACAGAGGGATGAGGGGAGGGAATAATCCCGTCTTAAATGAATCCCTCCAGGCTCCTGCTCCGGGGGCCTCTGGGAAAGCTGCGAGGGGTCAAACCCCCCGTGCCCACAGAGCCTGGAGTGCCCTGCCAGCCTGCACCAGGCTTTGCCTCTGGAGGTGTAAATTCCTTGGAAATAAAGCTGGATGTGCCCCAGGGTGTCCGTGGGGTCGGGGGGGGTGTCAAACAGTCCTCCCTGTCCCCAGCTCTGTCCCCACATGGGGCTGGAGGGAGAGAATGGGGTGAGGCTGAGGGGGAGCAGGGGCTGTGCTGAATCTGGGCTCCCCTGCTCCCACGGGACCTGTGCCAGGGGGTCCATGGGGACTGTGCCAGGGGTTCCATGGGAGCTGTGCCCACAGGTCTCCCCCCAGATTGGCCTTGGGAGTGGGTTAACGAGCTCCCACCTGATGCCACACTCACTAACGATGCCGGGCTCAGCTGGTGCTGCCGGGCACACTAACGATGCCGGGCACTAACGATGCCGGGCACTAACGATGCCGTGCTGTGTTTTGTCTCCTTTCCTGCTCTGCTCGGCTGTTCTGTGCTCCGGCTGTTCTCTGCTCCTCTGTCCTGTGACTGTCTGTCCTCTCTGCTTCCGCTCCCGCTGCCCTCCAGACCAGCACCCGCCGGCCCAAGGTGAGCAGCTGGGGGGGCACCGAGCGTGGGGGGCACCGGCAGCTCTGGGGGTGCCAACCACACCTCAGACGTGACTGTTCAGGTGCCAGTGCCCCCCAAACACGGCCCATTGGGTGCCAATCCCACCCAAACACGGCCCATCGGGTGCCAACCCCCCCAAACATGACCTATCGGGTGCCAATCCCGCTGGACGGTCCCAGTTGTCCTTCCACCTCGTTACGCAGAGCCCAGAGGAGCTCCTGGGAGTGATGGGCTCCTCTGGAGCGGGTCCAGATCCCTGGGGGTCCCTTGCCAGGGTGAAATGGCCATGGGAGAGCTCGGCTGAGGGAGTGCAGTGTGGAATCCGTGTGGCAGTGCCCAGGCTCTGCTGGGGTTGCTGGTCCTGCCTTGGGTGTGGTGTGTTTCAGTGGGATCACTGGGATCCCAGATCAGTGGGATCTTGACCTTTCCTGTCAGAGGAGAGAGGGGAGAGCCCAGGTGTCCTGCAGGGCTGTGTGGTTCCAGCTTGTGTTCAGGAACAGAAGGATTGACCTTGGGAAGGGGCTTGTGGCTGGAGGAGAGGAAACATGGAGAGAAATCCTCAAAAAGCTCTCTAACAGTGGAGTTTGGGTTTGGAAATGGATAATATTCTGTCTCCCCTGAACCAGGGGAGGTTGCAGGAAGGGCTCCATCCTCCCTGGCTGCTCCCTGGCTGATTCCATCAGCCCCAGGGCTCTGGGGTCCCGTCCCATTCTGTTGGTTTGAGTGGTTCTTGTTCCTGGGCTCTGTGCTGGGTGGAGCTGTGATGGGATGTCCTGTGGGACCTCCTGATCCTTTGGCCTCAGACTGGCACTGGGCAGGGGTTAGATGGAGTTAGGAGTTGGGATGGAGTGGGTTGGTTTGGAAGGGACCTAAAGGCCATCCAGTTCCACCTTCCACTAGCTGAGGTTGCTCCAAGCCACAGCTTCCCTGGGAAATCCATTCCAGTGCCTCACCACCCTCACAGGGAGGAGTTTCTTCCCAGTATTCCACCTAACCCTGCCCTCTGTGAGGGGTTTGTGGTCCCTAAGGCACCAGGAACACAAACATCCCTGGTTTGAGTTGTGTCTGGGAGGAGGCACATGCTGCTGAGATATTCCCTCTTCTCCATCCTTGGGAGAGCCAGGATCATCCCAGGAGGGCAGGCTGAGTATGTCCAAGGGGTTCTGGACCTGCTGCAGTCGAGTTAACTCTGATTTGCCTCTATTTTGGGAAAAATAAGGGCAGAGGGCGGGTGCTGCTGCTGCCTGGCTGTGCCTGTGCCTGGCTGTGGGTGAAACCACACACCTGGTGAAACCTCAACAAATCCAATTTCCAGGAGTAAAATAAATCAGGAAAGTTAATTGACACAGCCAGAGGTGAGTGCTCCAGAAACAGGGTCTGTGAGGAGACCAGCAGGGCCTGGGGGCACCCATTGCTTCCCTCAGGCACCAGCTCTCCTTTTCCCATTGCTGGGTTCAGCCTTGCTGGGTCCCAGTGATTAATTAACAGCTCGTAAGCACTAACGAAGCAGCTCCAGGCCCTGCTGGGGCTCCCTGGACTGTGGGAACTCACTCCTTGTTCATTTTCCCTTTGTTTCCCTAAAACTGGGTTCCCATCTTGGTGGGCTCCAAGCTTTTGCTGTCTCACCCTCTGGAGCTGGGACCCTTAATTATGGAATCTTGGGAATGGTTTGGCTTGGGAGGGACCTTGGAGATCATCCAGTGCCACCCCCTGCCATGGTGGCACTAAGACTAGATTGCTCCAAACCCTGTCCATCCTGGCCTTGGACACTTCCAGGGATGGGGCAGCCACAGCTGGTCTGGGCTTCCCTTCCCCAGTGGATTATCCATGAATTGTGGCTGAGCCCGGCTCCTCTGGAGCAGTGTGAGCTCCCAGCCTTCCCAGGGGTCACAGGGGGCACAGGCAGGGCTGGGTGTCCCCACTGTCACCTGGAAATGGGCGTCTGGGAACCACCTGGAGCAACACCAGGGCTCCCCATCCCTGGGCTGTGCCCCTGAGCCCTGCCCTGTGCTGTGTTCCAGCCCACCCGCACCCCCACGTCAGCGGCGTCCAGCGGCACAGCCGGACCCTCGGGATCGGCCTCGGCCTCGGGCGGGGAGATGAGCAGCAGCGAGCCCGGGACCCCCGCCCAGACCCCGCTGGTGGCCCCCGTCATCCCCACGCCCGGCCTCAGCTCCCCGGGGGCACCCCCGGTGCCCTCGCCCACCAAGGTGAGTCGTGCCCAGGTGGGCTCTGCCCTGAGCTGTGCCCAGGTGAGCTGGGGGTGCTCCTGGGGGTCCCTGCTGCCTTGGGATGCAGAGCCCACCCCGACAGCTCCGGTATTTCCCAAACTTGGGGGTTTCCAATTGTTACATCGGCAAAGTTATTCCCACTTTGGTCTTTAAAGTCGTTCTTCATCACTTCTATCCCTGTTTAATTAATTAATTAATTAGGGCTTGGGAGAGACTTGGGGCACAAGGACAGGGAGGGAATAGTGGGAGAGGTTAAGGAGCTGGTTTGGGGGTTATGTATGGAGAGGAGGGGGCTGGAGAAGGCACCAGGGGGTGGGAAAAGGGGATGTCCCCACCCATGTTCCCAGTTCCTGAGCTCTCTGGGAACTGGTTTCTGTAACTGGGTGCAGAAATGGTTTTATTGGTGGTGCCCCTGGCATCGGAGTGTCCAGGGCTGGGAAAGCAGCAGAGGGGGAATGGGGGGGGTTTCCCATATTGTGTAGGATTTTTCCAAGACCTGTTCCTTTGCTGTCATAGCTTTGGGGTTTGAAGCTTTATCCATGAAGCTGCTGCCAGGGAACAGGGTCACATCCCCTCGTCCCCACAGCCCCTCCCCTGGGTCCTGCTGGGCTGGCCCAGCCTTCCCCTGCCCCGGGAGCTGAGCTGCTGGAAAAGGATCTGGCTCAGCTTTCCCTGGAGGAGATCACCTGGGAATGACCTGGATGCTGCAGTGGGATCGTGCAGGGTCATCTCAGGGGGAGCCAGAGGCATCACTGCCAGGGATGGGGCAGCTACAGCTGCTCTGGAAAGATCCATTCCAGGGCCTCACCACCCTCACAGGGAGGAACTCCTTCCCAATAGCCCATCTAGTGCTGCCCTCTGGCAGTGGGAAGCCATTCTCCCTTGTCCTGGCACTCCAGGCCCTTGTCCCTTCCTTAAACTGCCCCAAAGTTGATGCCAAAAGTCAGGCCAGGTTCCATGGGGTTCCAGGAGTGTCCGCAGAACCCTCTCCAAGGGGTGTCCCTGCTCCTTTCCTAACTCCTGTCTTGCTGCTGCAGGAGGAGGAGAATCTCCGTGCCCAGGTCAGGGACCTGGAGGAGAAGCTGGAGACACTGAAGATCAAACGGAATGAGGACAAGGCAAAGCTCAAAGAGCTGGAAAAGTACAAGATCCAGCTGGAGCAGGTGCAGGAATGGAAGAGCAAAATGCAGGAGCAGCAGGCCGACCTCCAGAAGCGCCTGAAAGAAGCCAAGAAGGTCAGTGAGCATCCCTGGGAGAGGGGCAGCACTGGGAGAGGTGACTCCAGGGGAAATTCCAGCCTGGATTGCCTTTCCATGAAGAAATTTTCCCAGTGTCCAAACTAAACCTCCCCTTGTACAACCTGAGGCCATTTCCTCTGCTCCTGATCAGCGTCAGGTTTATTTGGGAACTGGGCTGAGGCAGGTGGGATGTTGCTTCCCTTCTTGCCCCTCTTCAGGTGCTTCCCCTCTCTCCAGGAGCTCCCTTTCCCCCTCTCTCCCCATGGACAGGTGTCCTTCTCCTGGCACCTGTGCCTGCAGTTCCCAGGGCTCCATCCAAGCAGCCAAGGAGCATTTCCTTCTCCCTGCCCTGCTTTTCCAGGGTGGATTCCTGGTTTGTTTCCAGTATTCCCTGTCTCCATGCCTTCATCCTCGCCTGGAGGGTGGTTTTCCTGCCAGGCTCTCTGTAGCTGGGGTTTGGGGTAGGGAAGAGGGGAGTGGGACACCCTGGAGCACTGCCCACGGGCCGTCCCCTCTCACCCCAGATAAGCTGGTGTTCCTTGGATTTGACCTCGACTGGGAGAGCCCCAAGGGGCACTGACGGCCTGAGCCCTGCTGTGGGGTGTCCCCAGGCTGTCCTGGGGGTGCCCTGAGCCGCTGTGCCCCGCAGGAGGCCAAGGATGCCCTGGAGGCCAAGGAGCGGTACATGGAGGAGATGGCGGACACGGCTGATGCCATCGAGATGGCCACGCTGGACAAGGAGATGGCCGAGGAACGCGCCGAGTCCCTGCAGCAGGAGGTGGACTCCCTCAAGGAGAAGGTGGAATATCTCACCATGGACCTGGAGATCCTCAAGCACGAGATCGAGGAGAAAGGTGGGATGGGAGAGGGGCTTTGGAAAAGGTCCTGGAGGGGCAGGACAAGGGGGAATGGCTTCCCACAGCCAGAGGGCAGGGTTAGATGGGATACTGGGAAGGAGTTCCTCCCTGTGAAGGTGGTGAGACCCTGGAATGGATTTTTCCAGAGCAGCTGTGGCTGCCCCATCCCTGGAAGTGTCCAAGGCCAGGTTGGAACAACCTGGTATAGTGGAAGGTGGCCCTGCCTGTGGCAGGGGTGGCACTGGGGGGGAATTAAGGTCCCTTCCCACCCAAACCAGTCTGGGATTCTGTGATTCCATGGTTCCATGGCTCTTCCCTTCCTCCACAGGCTCTGATGGAGCAGCATCCAGCTACCAGGTCAAACAGCTGGAGGAGCAGAATGCCCGGCTCAAGGAGGCTCTGGTCAGGTAGGAGCCCAGCTCTGCTTCCCAAAGCTCCTTCCCTCGTGCTCCCCCAGTTCCTGCCTGGAGCAGCCCATGGAATTCCTGCTGATGGGCAGTGTCTGGGGAGGGGACAGGGCCTTGTCCCTGGGCTGGGCCCTGACGGGAGCTGTGGCTGTCCCAGGATGAGGGACCTGTCGGCCTCGGAGAAGCAGGAGCACGTGAAGCTGCAGAAGCAGATGGAGAAGAAGAACACGGAGCTGGAGTCGCTGCGGCAGCAGCGGGAGAAGCTGCAGGAGGAGGTGAAGCAGGCGGAGAAGACGGTGGATGAGCTGAAGGAGCAGGTGAGTCCTTGGGGGGAGGTGGGAAGGGAGGTCTGGGGACATTTGGAGCTGTTTGGGGCCGTTGGGGCGTTGAGCAGCTGCTGGGTCACCTCCTGGAGAGCCACACACAGTGATGCCATGGGGATACACCCCGGTCCCATATCCCCTAATTCCAAGCCTTATTCCAGCAGTGGGGCAGTGCTGGGCTCTGCCTGGCCATGGGGTGACTCCTGAGCACTGGGCATGGATGATGCTCCGTGTTCCCAGGGCTGCTCCATGTGGTCACTGTCACTTAACTGAGCTGGAATTCCAGCCTCGTGCCCTGAGCCACAGCCCAGGAGCCAGGAACAGCTCCAGGAGCCAAAGCCAAGGCTCTTCCCATGGGAGTCTTCCTCCTGGAGCTGCCAGCTGGTCTGGATGGGTTTGCTCTCCTGAGGGATGCTTTTCCCTGCTCCCAGGAGGGAGCTGAGCACTGTCTGCCCTGCCCTCAGCCCAGGATGGGATGAGGAATTCCTCAGCCACATCCCACAGCCTGGCAGAGGGATCCCACGGTGTGTGACAGGATTTGGGAGCTGCTGGCTGTGGTGCTGAGCTCCAGGATGGAGTGGGATGTGTGTCCTGGCAGGGGGATGAGGATGTGGATTTGGTTTGGGTTACAGAGGGATAGATTGGCATGTGTGTCATGGCAGGGGGCTGGATTGGGATGTGGATTTGGATTGGGTTGCAAGGGAATGGATTGGGATGTGGATTTGGATTAGGATTGGATTGCAGGTGAATGGATGTGGATGTGAATTGGATTGGACTGCAGGTGGATGGATTGGGATGTGGATTTGGATTGGATTGCAGGTCGATGGATGTGGATGTGGATTGGATTGCAGGTGGATGGATGTGGATGTGGATGTGAACTGGATTGCAGGTGGATGGAT
>VYXB01003276.1:19308-29584 GCA_013397135.1 Pachyramphus minor | reverse complement strand
AATGTGGGTGGATGTGGGAGGGTGGGGGTATGGATGTGGATGTGGATGTGAATTGGATTGCAGGTGGATGGATGTGGATGTGGATATGATTATGGATGTGGATGTGAATTGGATTGCAGGTGGATGCAGCTCTGGGTGCCGAGGAGATGGTGGAGACTCTGACAGAGAGAAACCTGGACCTGGAGGAGAAGGTCCGGGAGCTGCGTGAGACCGTTGGGGACCTGGTGAGGAGGATTCCCTTGGGATTGGGGCTGCTCTGGGGGCCAGGGCTGGAATGGTGGGAGGGCTGGGCCCAGCCCAGCACCGGGAGCTGTGGGATCCAGGGAAGCTCCCGCCGGGCTCAGGGAGCCCGGGGTGTGACGGTGTCCCCCGTGCCCCCTCCCCGCAGGAGGCCATGAACGAGATGAACGACGAGCTGCAGGAGAACGCGCGGGAGACGGAGCTGGAGCTGCGGGAGCAGCTGGACATGGCCACGGGCCGCGTGCGCGAGGCCGAGAAGCGCGTGGAGGCGGCGCAGGAGACCGTGGCCGACTACCAGCAGACCATCAAGAAGTACCGGGAGCTCACGGCTCACCTCCAGGTGCCGCCCCTCGGAGCCCCCCCATCATCCCACCTGGGCACCGGGACACCCGGCGGGAGCGGCCCCGGGGAGGGTGTCCCTGGGGCAGGACAGGCAGCTGCCTCCTGCTCCGCTGGGATCTGGGCACGGCAGGACACGGCTGGTGCCTGAGAGTGGTTCCTCATGGAGCTTCTCTGGGAAAGCCTCCGGTGCATCCCCGGGGATAAGCTGGGAGAGCTGGGGGTGTCCAGCCTGGAGAAGAGAAGGCTCCAGGGAGACCTTAGAGCCTGGGGCTCCCAGAGGGCTGGAGAGGGACTTTGGACAACAGCCTGGAGGGGCATGGAATGGCTTCCTGCTGGAAAAGTGGAGATTTACATGGGATATTGGGAAGAAACTCTTCCTGGTGATGGTTGTCCCAGCCCTGGGCTCAGGTGTCCCGGCAGGGAAAGAAGGCAGGGAATGAGCCTGTGGATTCCTTGGCTGTAGGACAGTGCCTGGAATGCACTCAGTGCCTCTCGCTCCCACCCACCCATCACTGGGTGTTGCAGAAGGAGCCCCCAAAGAGGAGGCACTGGGAGGTTTGGGGGGGTTGCTGAGGGTGTGGAGTTCCCTGTGTCTGTGGCCCATCACCCCCTCCCTGTGCCCAGGATGTGAACCGGGAGCTCATGAGCCAGCAGGAAGCGTCTGCGGAGAAGCAGCAGCAGCCGCCCCCCGAGATGTTTGACTTCAAGATCAAGTTTGCGGAGACGAAAGCCCACGCCAAGGTGGGCAGAGCTGGGTGGGAAATCCGTGCCCTGGGAGTGCTCCTGAGGCACCAGCACCAGGGTATTCCCAGAGTTGTGGCTGCCCCATCCCTGGCAGTGCCCAAGGCCAGGTTGGACGGGGCTTGGAGCAGCCTGGGGTAGTGGAGGGTGTCCCTGCCCCTGGCAGGGGGTGGCACTGTGAGGTCCCAGCTGGGGAGCAAGGCTTTGCCATGTCCTGGAGGAGCAGCATTCCCACTCTTGGGGAGCCTGGCCCGGGCTGTGCCGGGGGGTCTGGGGCAGCTGGGTGACCCCGTGTCCCCACAGGCCATCGAGATGGAGCTGCGGCAGATGGAAGTGCAGCAGGCGAATCGCCACGTGTCCCTCCTCACCTCCTTCATGCCCGACAGCTTCCTGCGGCACGGCGGGGACCACGACTGCGTCCTGGTGCTGCTGCTCATCCCCCGCCTCATCTGCAAGGTGGGAACACCTTGGCTCCCTGTCCCGCCTGGATTCGGGATTTGCAGTGTTTACTGTTGGAGAACTTCCAACAGTTCGTGGGAGACTGGAGTCTCCCCCCTGGTGGGGCTTAGGCTGGATATTGGGAAAATTCCCTCCTGGAAAGGGTTGTAAAGCATTGGAAGAGGCTGCCCAGGGCAGGGGGAAGTCCCCATCCCCGGGGGGATTTAACAGCACTGTGGATGTGGCACTTGGGGACATGGTCAGGGGTGGCCCTGGCAGTGCTGGGGGAGCAGTGGGGCTTGATGGACCTTTTTTCTACTGAAATAATTCCATGATTCTAAAGTGGTCTGGGAGAAGGGAGGGGAGGAGGCCCCCCCTGCCCGTGGGGGTGGTGGCTCAGCGGGTCACTCTTTCCCAGGACAGGTCACTTTTTGGGGATGTGGAGGGTGTGTGGCTGCTCCGTGGCTGAGCGGGACAGGGCAGGGAAGCACGGGATGCCCTGAGGGCTCTCCTTGTGTGTCCCCAGGCGGAGCTGATCAGCAAACAGGCCCAGGAGAGGTTCGAGCTGAGCGAGAGCTGCGCGGAGCGCGCGGGGCTGCGCGGGGCCGCGGGGGAGCAGCTCAGCTTCGCCGCCGGGCTCGTGTACTCCCTGAGCCTGCTGCAGGCCACGCTCCACAAATACGAGCAGTGAGTACCTGTGCCCCCACTCCCACCCTCACAGCCTCTGGGAGTCACAGGGGTTTGGGGAGGTGGGCTGGAGAAGAGTGTTGGGATCCCTCTTACTGCCTTGTGAGGGGTCACTTCTCAATGACCTTCTATGTGTCCCCCCCAAGAGGTGACATGGAAAGGGATTTTGGGAGTAAGCCAGAACAGAAATGAGCAGCAGGATCCCCTTACTGCCTTGTGAGGGGTCACTTCTCAATGACCTTCTATGTGTCCCCCCCAAGAGGTGACATGGAAAGGGATTTTGGGAGTAAGCCAGAACAGAAATGAGCAGCAGGATCCCCTTACTGCCTTGTGAGGGGTCACTCCTCCGTGACCCCCCTTGTATCCCCCAGGAGCTGACCCAGGAAGGGCCCAGCTCTGAGCAGCACCAGCTGGGTCTTGGCCGTGTCTCTGTCCCAAGGCCAGCAGCACCTTGGGGCTCCCACTTCCCATGTCCTGCCCAGAGGTGCATCCTACCCCCTTTCTGACTGTCCCTTGTGCCCCAGGGCCCTCAACAAGTGCAGTGTGGAGGTATACAAGAAGGTGGGGACCCTGTACCCCGAGATGAGTGTCCACGAGCGCTCCCTGGACTTCCTGATTGAGCTGCTCCACAAGGACCAGCTGGATGAGACTGTCAACGTGGAGCCGCTCACCAAAGCCATCAAGTACTACCAGGTGGGGCTGGGGGGACAGGGGGACAGGTGCCACCTCTCCTGTTGGGTATCCTGCCTTGGATCTGTCACTCACGGGGCACATGGGGCAGCTGGGGTTTGGCTCCTTGGCTCCTCTGGGTGTCCTCACCCAGGACACCCAGGATTGTGGCTGTGTCCCCTGGGACTGTGTCCCTGCACTGTGTCCCTGGGAATGTGTGTCTCCCATCCCACATTCCTGTACTCCACCTGCAGGCCAGGTTGGCTGACCTGTGGAATTAAGGACAACCTGTTCTTTTGGGGGGGTCTCTGGGGAGGTCACTGCACAAATTGTCATTTCCAGTTAAAAATTGGGCCAAACCCTTGAGGTTTGGGGTTTGTGGAGGGTTCCCTCGTTGGGTTGTTCACCTCCATGTGTGGGAACAATCCTGCCATTCCCACAGCACCTGTACAGCATCCACCTGGCTGACCAGGCTGAGGACTGCACCCTGCAGCTGGCTGACCACATCAAGGTGAGAGGGGACCCTGACCCTTCCCTGATCCCTGGTCTCTGCCTTTGTGCCCCCCAGGATCCCTCTGGGAGCTGAGGTGCCCCTGCTGCCCCTTTCCCAGTGCAGTCGCTCTTCCCTGGTGGTGGCACGAGGGCTTTGGGGTCAGGGAGGGGGGACATGGGGACAGAGTGGGATGAGAAGAGGGAGTGTCTGGGGGACAGGGTGTATCCCAGAGCTCCTGAGGGAAAGATCACTGTCCTGCTCCCCACAGAGTGAAACCAAAATAGGCCAGAAATAGCCTGACTGCCTCAGCCCATTTCCCTGTGCCTGAAAATCCCAGGGTGGTGGGAGGGTCCATCCTAGAATTCCTGGGGCCCCAGTTGGCCCCGGTTTGCCCCAGTGTGCTCCGGGGCCCTCCCTGACCTGTGCTTGTGCCCACAGTTCACCCAGAGTGCCTTGGACTGCATGGGGGTGGAGGTGTGTCGGCTCCGGGCCTTCCTCCAGGTAGGACCTTCCTCCAGGTAGGACCTGCTGGGATGACTGTGTGTGTCAGCTCCCTGCTGTCCCTGTGTCTGAGGTCCCTCTGTGTCCTCGTGTCCCTCTGAGGTCCCTTTATTTCCCTGTGCCCCTCAGTTCCTGTGNCCTCCAGGTAGGACCTGCTGGGATGACTGTGTGTGTCAGCTCCCTGCTGTCCCTGTGTCTGAGGTTCCTCTGTGTCCCCGTGTCCCTCTGAGGTCCCTCTCTGTCCCTGTGTCCCTCTCTGAGGTCCCTTTATTTCCCTGTGCCCCTCAGTTCCTGTGTCCGTCTGTCTGAAGTTCCTCCTCTCCCCTTCCCCTCTAAGGTCCCTCTGTGTCCCTGTGTCCCTCTGATGTCCCTCTATCCCAATGTCCCTCTGAGATCTCTGTGTGTCCCCATGTTCCTCTGAGATCCCTCTGTGTCCCTGTGTCCCTCTGAGGTCCCTGTGTGTCCCCGTGTCCCTCTGAGGTGCCCCTGTGTCCCCAGGCTGGGCAGGAGGCAGCAGACTTGGCCATCCTGCTCAAGGACCTGGAGACGTCCTGCAGCGACATCCGCCAGTTCTGCAAGAAGATCCGTCGCCGGATGCCGGGCACGGATGCGCCGGGAATCCCCGCGGCCTTGGGCTTTGGAACACAGGTGAGCGGGGCAGGAACCCCCCTCAGCCACAGACTGGGAGCTGTGGGATGGACTGGGCAGCAGCAAACGCCCTGTGGAAGCTGAGCAGCAGCTCGGGGCAGAGGGAAATGGTGTGAGCTGAGCTGGAATCTTGGAGTCAGAGAATGGTTTAGGTTGGAAAGCCCTTCTTAGCCCACTGAGTCCAACCATTCCCTAGCACTGCCAAGGCCACCCCTGACCATGTCCCCAAGTGCCACATCCCCAGGGCTGTTAAATCCCCCAGGGATGGGGACTCCCCCTGCCCTGGGCAGCTGTGCCCGGGCTGCACAACCCTTTCCAGGAGGAGTTTTCCCAGTATCCAACCTGAATTTTTCCTGGCCCAGCTGGAGGCCGTTCCCTCTCCTCCTGTCCCTTGTTCCCTGGGAGCAGAGCCCGACCCCCCCCAGCTCCCCCCTCCTGTCAGGGAGTTGCAGAGCCAGAAGGTCCCCCCTGAGCCTCCTTTTCTCCAGGCTGAGCCCCCCCAGCTCCCTCAGCTGCTCCTGCTGCTCCAGCCCCTTCCCAGCTCCTGCCCTGGACACAGACAGATGTGGTGTCTGTGGATTTTGTGTTCCCAGCTGGGATGGAGGTCTGGCTTCACACCTGCCTCTCTCCATCCTTCAGCTGTTCTCCCCTATCCCAGTGTTTCCCCCCTGCCAGTGACGCTCCCTGAGCCCCGGGGGTGTGTTCCCGGAGCTGTGCCGTTCCCATCCATCCCGTTTGCCCCACAGGTGTCGGACACGCTGCTGGAGTGCCGCAAGCACCTGACGTGGGTGGTGGCCGTGCTGCAGGAGGTGGCGGCTGCCGGGGCCCAGCTCATCGCACCCCTGGCCGAGACCGAGGGGCTGCCGGCCCCCCGCCTCGAGGAGCTGGCCTTCAAAGTCAGCGAGCAGGTGGGGCCCGGGGAGCTGCGGGGCTCAGCCCCCTGGGAATGAGCCGGGAACACCGCTGGGAAAGGCCACGTGCTCAGGGCGTGCGGCCCCTGCCCTGTGCTGTCCCTCCCTGCGGCTCCCAGGGATGGGGTGGAATTCCGCCCTGTGTGAGCGGGGCAGGGACACACCACAGCCACAGCCTGGGAGCTGTGGGATGGGCTGGGCAGCAGCAAGTGCCCTCTGGAGGCTGAGCAGCATCATGGAATGGTTCAGGTTGGAAAACCCCTCTGAGCCCATCGAGTCCAACCATTCCCCTGCACTGCCAAGGCCCCCACCTGTATGGTGGAATATTTCTTTCATATTCCCACATCCCACAGAGGGGAATGATTATGGGGGATTCTTGTAGAAAGTGAGAAGGTCCCCCTGAGCCTTCTTTGAGTCCCCCAGCTCCCTCAGCCACTCCTGGTGCTCCAGCCCTTTCCCCAGCTCCTTCCCTGGACATAATGGAAGTGGAGTCTCTGGATTTTGTGCTGATTTTGTTGTAATTGTGGTGAAGGGACAAAGGGTGGGTTTTGTGTAAATTGCCCCACTTTGGTTTGGTGTTGGGATGACTTTGAGGATTATTTTGATTTTTTGGGGGGGAAGTTTTTGTTTTGTTTTGGTTTGGTTGGTCTTGTCAATAGAAGGGAAGGTGTGTGATGGATATGGATTTTAATGGTAATTCCTAAATATCAGAGGGACATTCCTGGACATCAGAGGGAAACCGCAGCTGTGGGGTGTGGGAAGGGGGTTGTCTTGGGGGCTGTGATTGTGGCCCAGGGGTCCAGCCACGTCCTTCCCGCCCTTCCCAGATCTACGGCGCGCAGGGGATCAGTCCCTACGAGTGCCTGCGGCAGTCCTGCAGCATCCTCATGGCCACCATGAACAAGATGGCCACGGCCATGCAGGAGGGCGAGTACGACGCCGACCGCCCGCAGAACAAGGTGGGTCCGGCTGTGCTCCCTCACCAGCCATGGGCCCCTCCTGCCAGCAGGGATGTGGGCAGGGAGCTGGGCAGGGGCAGTTCCTGGGGCTGTCCCTGCAATCCCAACCTGCCCTGTCCCGCTGTCCCAGCCCACGCCCCCGGCAGAGCTCCGGGCGGCCGCGCTCCGGGCAGAGATCACGGATGCTGAGGGGCTGGGGCTGAAGCTGGAGGACAGGGAGACGGTCATCAAGGAGCTGAAGAAGTCCCTCAAGATCAAGGTAAGGTGTTCCTTACTGATCCCTGCCTGTTCCTCACTAATCCCTGCCTTCCTGGCTCTTCCTCACCAACCTCTGGCTGTTCCTCACTCTTCGTTGGTCATTCCTCACTGATCCCTGCCTGTTCCTCACCCATCCCTGCCTTCCCAGCTGTCCCTCACTGATCCCTGCCTGTTCCTCACCCATCCCTGCCTTCCCAGCTGCTGTAGGAGTCACGTCCCTGCTCAGGGTGGCTTGTTACCCGTGGAGCTAATGATCCCAAATCCTAGCCAGATCTCCCTGCGGGCAGGGAGGTGCTGCTTTCCAGATCCTGCCCTGGCCTCTCCCCGTGGTGTTCTGGGATGCTCAGGGTCAGACTGGGATCTGTTCCTGGGTTCCAGCCGTGGGTGCTGGTGATTTTGGGGCTCCCCCAGCTCCAGGAACTCGCTGATTCCCTCCCTGCTGCTCCAGGGTGAGGAGCTCAGCGAGGCCAATGTGCGGCTCAGCCTCCTGGAGAAGAAGCTGGACAGCGCGTCCAAGGACGCGGATGATCGTGTGGAAAAGATCCAGACGAAGCTGGATGAGACCCAGACACTGCTCAAAAAGAAGGAGAAGTGAGTGTGGGATGGGGCTGGGGATGTGGAGCTGCTGCAGAGAGTCCAGAGGAGGCCCCGGAGCTGCTGCCAGGGCTGGAGCCCCTCTGCTCTGGAGCCAGGCTGGGAGAGCTGGGGGGGTTCCCCTGGAGAAGAGAAGCTCCAGGGAGAGCTGAGAGCCCCTTGCAGGGCCTGAAGGGGCTCCAGGAGAGCTGGAGAGGGACTGGGGACAAGGGAGGGAGGGACAGGACAAGGAGTCCTGGGCTGCAGCGTCCCTGGCTCAGCCGTCCCTCCATGTGCCCTTCCCAGGGAGTTTGAGGAGACCATGGACGCTCTCCAGGCTGACATCGACCAGCTGGAGTCGGAGAAGGTGGAGCTGAAGCAGCGGCTGAACAACCAGTCCAAGCGGACGATCGAGGGGCTCCGGGGGGGCCCGGCCTCGGGCGTCGCCTCCATCGTGTCCGGCATCGCCGGAGGTGTGGGACCGGATTGGGAACGGGGTGTCCTCCTGGCACAGGCTCCAGGGCTCATGTGGGAATGGTGCTCCTACAGCTGCCTTGGCAGACAGGGCAGGGGGGGCACCTCCATGGAGCCACCCTGCAGGGGATGATCCCTGGAGCCAGCCCAGGGTGTCCCTTTGGCAGGATGATCCCGTGGGATCTGTGCCTGCTGGGGGTCTCCTGGGCACAGATGGGTGTTGGAGCTGTACTGCTCAAAATACCCAACAGAAACCACCTGTCTGTGGGGAGCTCTGGCTGCAGGACAAGGTGTGGCCTCTGGAATGGGGAGCTGGGGTGTCCCTCAGGAATGACCAGGTGGCCATGGAGCAGCCTGGCCTGTGGCCTCAGTGTGGCAGGGATCTGGTGGGTCTGCATCCCGAGCCTTTGGCCCTGATCTGGGATGGGTAACATGTGGATGAGCATCCTCTGGATGCAGGATGCAGCAGCCTTGGGATGCAGCAGCTCTGGAATACAGCATCCTCTGGATGTTCCTGTCCCTCCGCAGCCTCTCCCGTGTCCCCACATCCCCAGCCCTGGCTCCTGGGGACATGTTCTCACTGCTGGCACGTTCTCACTCCCAAAGGAGCAGGAGCAGCCCAGGAGCTCTGTGCCATCCCCCAGGTCCTGCTGGGGTCACTCCCAGCTGCTGGGGTGTTGCTCCCAGAGCCGGGAATGGGATCAGCCGTGGACAGGGCCATGGGTGACAGTAGCTGCTCCAGCCCCAGCCCCTTTCCCACCCAATCCAGGGCTTTAATCCTGCCTTTTCTTGTCTCTCCCTGTGCTGCAGAGGAACAGCAGCGAGGTATGGACACACCCAGTGCATGGTGGGGGGAAAGGTGTCCCAGGGTGCCCAAATCCCTGGGCTTGGGAGCAGGGGAAGGATCCGGGTCCTGCTCAAATGCTGCCGACCCTGGGAGCTGCTGGCTCTCAGGGGACTGGGAAGGGAGGGATGAGCGTGGGACTGAGGTGGGGGCAGAGTGGGGTGACTCCCACCTGGAGAGCTGGGTCCCTGGAGCACCTGGCACAGCCCCCACCCTCGGGAAAGGGCACTGGGAATGCTGAGGGGGCGTGAGGGGTGCCGGGGACTTCTCCAGGGAGGTGCCACGTGGTGGGAATGTTCCTGTCAGCACCTGGGCACACCTGGCAGCCACTGTGTCCCCGTGCCCAGTGCCAGCACCCCGGGTGACACTGGTGCCTGTCCATCCACCCATCCCTCCCTCCCCCAGGTGTGGGTGCCGGGCAGGTGCCGGGAGGTGGCTCCGGCCCCGTCCAGGTGAAGGACTCGCCGCTGCTGCTGCAGCAGATCGACGCCCTGCAGCTCTCCCTGAAGCACCTCAAGAACGAGAACAACATGCTGAAGGTTGGGGGCTGGGGTCAGAGGGTGGGGGGTGTCCAGGGGTAGCATGGAATGTGGTCTGGGTGGGATGTGGGCCAGGTGGGATGTGGTCTGGGTGGGATGTGGTCTGGGTGAAAGGAGCCTGGGTGTCCCAGTGCTTCCCTGGGTGTCCATGGGCATCCTGCTCCCACCCTGGTGAGATCCACGCTCTGCTGGCTTTGGCAGAGCTTTATCCCCCAGTTTTCCCTTTTTCTCCCATTTTTCCATTGGGCTGCTCCTTGCAAACGTTTCCCCGGCATTCCCCCTGTGTCCCTGATCCAGGGTGCCCAGATGAAGATGGACCTGGCCAGCCTGGCCCCGCTGCAGGTGCCGCGGGTGGCCCTGCCCCGGGAGCGCCCTGGGGAGGGGCTGCCCACGCAGACCCTGTTCCGCAAGACCACCCAGCTCCTGGAGACCCTGTACCAGCTCAGCGCCAACGCCAAGGTGGTGGACATGAGGCAGAACAAGTCCAGTACGTCCTACACAGACATTCCCGAGGGAATTCCGGGGGGGCTGTGGCACAGGGAGCTCAGCCACGGGCTGGGGCATCACTGTAGCAACCTGAGCAGGTCAAAACCCCCCAAAACCCCCTGAAACCCCCCTGGTAACAACCTGAAGAGTTGAAAACCAACCCAAGGAGGTCAAACCTCCCAACCCCCCCAGTACCAACCTGGTGAGGTCAAAACCCACCAATTCCAACCCCCAGTACCAATCTGAGGTCAAAACCTCCCTGAAGCCCCCCTGGGACCAACCTGAGGAGGTGAGACGCCCCTGAAGCCCCCAGTACCCACCCCAAACCTGCCCCGTACCAATCTCAGGAGGTCAAATTCCCCGAAGTCCCTTGGTACCCCCTGAGGGAGTCATGCCTGCCCCACTGTGTCCCTGTCCCACACACCCCACACTGTCCCTGGTGCTGTGTCCCTGTCCCATCCCACACCATCCCT